>CAUYLG010023322.1:0-62222 GCA_963573385.1 Cacajao melanocephalus | reverse complement strand
GTGTGTGTGTGTGTGTGTGTGTGTGTTTAGTAAAACAAAAGTTTCCAATTATTTTTGAAGGTGTTTGTCCCTGCTGGAAGACAGCAGTGTATAAGGTGAAGTTGGCAGAGAGAAAGGGAAACCGGATCTTATTCCCAGGCCTCCCACGACCAGCTGTGTGACTTTGCTGAAGTCATTTATTCCCCTAAGTCTCAGTTCCGATACCTATAAAGTGAGTGTTCTGGCTGAGTGTCTCTTAAGTCATTATTAATGTTGAAATGTCCTGACTTTATGGGTCCTTACTCACTGTGATGTGGTGACCAAAACAAGCAGAGATTAGTAACCAGGACTCAATAATGTAAAACACTGAGAGTTACATTTTTGCAAATTTTTGTAAATGCAGGATCCTGTGTCTCTCAGTGACAGTATTGGTGTGATCCGTAACTCTACATTTAGTGGATAAACAGACTGTAACTAACTTAGAAACATTATCTTTGTTACCAAGGGAACATGGAGTTGGATGTATATTATGGGGACAGGCAGTCAATTCATAGGTTGAATACGCATCAAAGGGATATCTCTTTATCACTATTTCCAAACACTCCCCACTTTTCCTCAATTTTCTTAGTAACACACTGCTCAGACTGGGTTTCCCCAGAAGCAGGCTATGAGACAAGGATTTGATGTGAGCAGTATTTTTGGAGTTCATCCCAGAAAGACTGATGAGAGACTAGAGAAGTAACATAGAGAAGTGAAGAAAGCTAATAAAAGGGCTGGTGCTCTCTCCTGAAAGAGACCTCTGGAGGGCTGAGTAGAACATGCCCCAGAGTTGCCTCCTCTGCTAGGTCAAGAGAATGAGGCTACTGATCCACTAATTTCCATTCTTCACTGGTTAAGGGCACTAACTTCCCCAAACTTCTGGCCTGTGCCCCAGATAGACTAGGCATGCTTCTGTGGCCAGAGAAAGCCCGAGGGTGGAGAGTCACAGATGCTTGTGGTAGGTAGCAGGTGGTGTGTATGGAAATGGGAATGGGATGCCAAGGGGGTTTGGGCAGGGCACCAAGCATCTGCCACGTTACCCTAACCCAGGCAACAATACTCACAATATCCCAGGGATTCCCCTTCTAGCTGCGAATTCCTCTTATTCTCATTTATTTTGTATTTACCTCCTAGAACATAGTGCCTTCGATATTAAAGGTTCTACTGACTTTCCTCATCTCTGTGCAACCTCCTTTCCTGCTTAGCTTCTCTTCCATGGTCAGGCCAATACACACAGAATTTTGCCTTTCGTTCTTTATTAAGGTGTTTCTTCCACTTGGAATCTGTTCCTCAGTCATTTTCACCAATCCACGTCTCTCCTAGCACACAGATTTTTTTCATAGATAACATAGGTAATCCTTTAAAAATATATTTTTAGATTGAATTGTATGCTCCCCTTAAGGTTTCTTTCTTTCCAAAGGCCTTTTTTTTTAAAACCCCAATTTAAGAATTCTTTAGCCAATACTCAATGCAGTCCTTCTTCTCCACTTCTTTCTTTTTATCTACTCAATGTTATTAATCTTTTTAGTGTAAACATCATTAACTCACACAAGCCTTTTCAGATCCCCATGATTAGGGTGGGTTTTTGTGTTGCCTGCTCCAAAAGCATTCTGTTTGTCATTTGTGACGCTCACCACACTTCGGGTTTCTGTTCACTATTAGCTGTCCAGACACACTTCAAAGGCCGTGATGCCTGATACCATGATTTTGCTGCACTCCTATACCTGGCCTAAGGGTACGTAGTAGGCTTTGATAAAAATTTGCTGGAGCATTGCATAAATAAACTATACTGTTTGGGGCTGATTAACATTTTAAAGAATAATTAATTTTACTTCTTCCAAACATTTTTCTAGTGAATTTATAAATATATTAAAGGTGGAGGCTATTTCTCTTATGTCCCCTCTGGAATGCTATATGCAATGTACCTTATACAGTAGGAGCTTCAAAATGTTAGTAAACTAAATTTACACACACACACACACACACACACACACACACACACACAGAGGTAACTGCAAGGTCTCTGAGTATGTACTTTGGTAGGAGGTTACTTGGACCATATGAGCACGCTGTTCTCTCTCAGGTGACATGTAGCAACAATTCAAATAATCAGGCTGGATACAGTGGCTCATACCTCTAATCCCAGTACTTTCAGAGACTGAGGCAGGAGGATTGCTTGAGGCCAGGAGTTAGAAACCAGCCTGGACAACCGAGTGAGACATCATCTCTCCAAAAAGGAGAAACATTAGCTGAGTGTGGTGGTGCACCTGTAGTCCTAGCTACTTGGGAGACTGAGGTGGGAGAATCGCCTGAGTCCAGGAATTCGAGGTTACAGTGAGCTATAATTGCCCCACTGCCAGCCTGGGTGAAAGAGTGAAACACTGTTTCTAAAATAAAATGAAATAAAATTGCTGGAGAGGTACCAAGTAATAAAATTGGGCTTCACATGGAAAAGCAATAAAAAAAATGGTCCTATGATTTGGAAGAGTAATGAAGTTACTGAAAATAGACACTAATTGTAAATGTGTGGGAATGCTAGGAAAAATAAAAATTTGGGGATATGTGTGCTAATTGGTGTTAGTAACAAACATACCAAGAAAAACAAATAGGTTTAAAGAACGAAAGAAGCACAAGATTTGCAGTCATTAATTTTGAAGAAAAAAGTATATGAGAAAAAAAGAAAGCAAACTAAATTTTTTGAAACAAATAAGTTCATCAGCATGAGAATGAAACAATGGACTTTGGGAACTTGGAGGCAAGAGTGTAAGGGGATGAGGGATAAAAGACTACACATTGGGTACAGTGTCCACTGCTCAGGTGATGGGTGCACCAAAATCTCAGAAATCATCACTAAAAAACTTATCCATGTAATGAAACACCACCTGTTGTCCAAAAACTATTGAAATTTTAAAAAATTAAAAAAGAGATCAATATGTATTAAAATAGCAGAGACACTTTCGAAAAGACCGAGTGTCAACAGAATAATATCAATAATCATCCAAAGAAAACTATTCTTAAATGTGATGTACTTTCCTGGTAAAAATATAATTAGAGAATAAGCGAAATAGAAGAACGTTATCTTCATATCATATATTTTATCTGTTTATGGATGCAATTTCCATAATATATATGCAGATATTTTTTCTACACAGAGGCATGAAAATAAAAAAGTATTTCAAAATAAAAGTGCTTTGGCTGAAGCATTAGATAGAATATGACAGGAAATTTCATTTGCCCATTCTGTGTAAAACCAAATTGGATAAAAGCCTGCTAGCTTTTCTTGAATATTGTCTCAAAAAAAAAAAAGATAAAAAAAGTCTGTGATAAAGTTAGAAGTTATATATAGTCCATCTTTGAACAACATATAAAGACTGTAAATAAACACATACACAACAGATATACGTGATTTGGATTTTAGTGTCTTTTAACATTTTCTACAGACAATTAAAAAAATTATGTATATATAAATATTAATAAGGATACAGAAATCTAGGTGTTCCTGATTTTATGTTTCTCTGTGTAGCATTGATTTGCTATGCAGTCATTTGTCTCTGAACTACCTTTCTGAAAAACGTGCACATGCAGACACAAACATTTGTGGAGTAGTACACTGGTAAATGCTGTACTTGCCAAATGTTCTTGTATGCTCTTAGCCAGCCGGGGTTTCATGACTACATGAACATGCTCAACCCCTGAGCAAGAACCCACTGTGCTGCAAATTCTCACCTTCGGAGAGCACTGTACTGTGCTGTCCCGAGCTGAGTGTGCTCTGCAATGTGCGTGGCTGATGGGGACCTCTCTTTTTGCCATGTGCTTTGTGGTCTGGTCTACAATTTTGAATGACTGCAGCTTACAGAAAGTGTGTAAATAATCAACTTGCAAGAAAACACAGGTAGAGTATCATGGTTGATGGTAAAATGCATGTTTAATGTTGACTTGAGGTATTTTCAGAGAAATGGCCAAGTAGAATCGAACAAATGAGAGGCAATTAGAGGTATTGTTGATCTTCAGCACTGTGAAAGGCACCACACGAAACTGTAGCAGTAGGAGGTTGAATCAATGTTTTGTGAATTATGGCTGGAAAAACCTATGGCCTGAGACATCATAACTTCATGAGATTTGAAGGAAACACAAGAGCAATTGTCAAATTTGAAAGGCTAAGAAAGAATAGCTGTTCCTTAGTATCCATGAGCAATTAGTTCAGGGACCTTCTTTGGATACCCGAGTCCGAGGATGCTCAAGTCCCTAATATAAAATGGAGTGGTACTTGGATATAATCTATGCCCATCCTCCTGCATACAATACATCATCTGTAGATCACTTGTAATACCTAATGCAATGTAAATGCTACGTAAACAGCTATTGTGCTGCATTGTTTAGGGAGTGACGACAAGAAGAAGACGACTGTACATGTCTGGTACAAACACAGGTTTTTCTTGAGTATTTTTTTGATCCACAGATGGTTCAATCCCTGAATGTGGAACCCACAGATGCAGAGGGTCAACTATATTTCCATAGAAGACTTGCATGATCCCGACTCAGCATCCCAGGAAGGCAGCCTCTCAGAATAATAGTATATATGTATCACAGAGTCCAAAATGTTATTGACAAATATGCATTCACATTTTTTTACCTGGTTCTTAGTCAGAGTGTATAATTCCTAATATTTTTAAAAGGTTGAAAATACAGCTGAAAATAAAATAAAATTCAGGAAAAATACCAAATGTGAGCCTCAGAGCTAAATACTTTCTAACAGCTCCAAGACATAAAAAAAAAAAAATGACCAGATTGATGAAGATTGTTAAAGACAAGGACATTTTCATTTATAAAAGGAAGAATGTATTCAAAGTAGTTCTTTATACTTCCAACTAAAATGCTTTTCATTTCTAACTCATGTAGCTACACAAAAAATAAAGTAATGCTCCTTGTAGACATCTTTTTACATATAGGAGCTGTGAGAAAAACTAGGTAGTTTAACTTGCTCAAGCCCATCAAAAATTCAGGGAAATTTAAGAAAACAGTTTTAAAGATTTTATTCACATTTGAGTTGCTATTGTATACAGCAAGAGATTAAAGGAAGCATAAGATAAAGACTCTGACTTCTATGCGTATATGTCCCAGTAGAAGAGCATATGGAATTGGGGTTGAGATCATTGCTTTTTGAAGTATTTGTCAACTGACATGTGACACTCAACCTGTTACTCTCATCCAATAATATGGTACTAGTATTTATCTCTTTAGAGCCTCCTCCACATTTCCTTTAAGATGCTGAGTTTAATTCTCTCTTCACATTCAGAGCAAGCTAATGGGAGTCAAGGATGAATACAAGTTCCCTCTGTCTATCCCATCACCTCAGGTCTGGTCGTATGACCCTACACTCACCTAACATGATATTCCATGTATTCTTGATCATTTAAAAATCTTGTCCTTCAGGCCTTTTATTGATTTTGGAGTATCCAATAAATATTCTTCAATTATTTTTGGTGCTTTATAGCCAGTTGTTTTTTTTTTCCTAGGCAATCAAGAATCTTGACTAGTATGAAAGTTGGTTCCAGGGAAAAGAAGCAAGTCTGGGATTTACTTGGCATAATTGGAGTTAAAAGCAGTGAAAATGCAGTTGTGTCAGTAATTGAAGGATGACAGACTGTGGAAAGCAATGACAAAATGGTTAATTTTCCTGTCATCACTTGGAATCCAGTGAAAATTGAAGAGCAGGTTTTGGGTATCAATTTGCTGATGTTGAATAACAGCTGAAAAAAATTAACTGGGCATGTGGGGGACTGCTTTTAGACCTACTAGGTGTCTTGGATAAAAAAAGTATGACAAGCTCAAATATTAAATTCTCTGGTCACAGACTTAAGCTCAGGGAACTTAACCTTATGATGCTACCAGAATCTTTGGACTCTTACAGTGGTAGAAATGAGGTATCCAAAAAATAAATAAAAAGGTTAGTGTTGGGTTGCCAAGTTAACACGTTATTTATGCCTTCTTCAGCTTCTTTGGTGAGAGTTAAAATATTAAATGGGAAAATAACATTCCGAATATTAAAATAAGGATGTATGGGAGGATTTGAAGGACTTGAAATACCCACAAAAGCCAAATTCTTTGCGCTTCCTTTGCCAGTTGATGCATTCACAATATCTCAGGTTAAAACCCTTGTCTTTGTGGTAAGAGGCAGTCCTTCCCATTCTTAAGCCAGTTCTCTTCAGATCCTAACCCTCTTTCCCCCATTTTCATTTCAAATTGGTAACTAAGTTGGATTTCAGCATACTAATAATTTATGTTGTCAAACTTTGTAGTAGCTTTATACAATAAAATAAATATACTTAACAATGTGTATAATGAAATACCTAGGGGAAAATATGTTTTATTGTTATTAAATTCCAAACATGCTCAACCAAAAAGAGAAGAAGTATAGTTTTAGGTTAGTCTAATTTTTTTTGTATAGTGCCATTATCTGAATTCATTGATAGGGCAAGGTAGTTTTAATTCTTAGGTTAGCTAACAGGAAGCTGTTTAGATTACTAATCATGCTAAAGAAAATTAAGATGTCATAAATTATTTACAATAATATCTAGAAAGAAAATGACTCAATTTATAATATGAATCTCATCTACTTCCTAACTATGTTGCTTAAGTAGACATAGATGACCATCTTGTTACTAAGGCCTTGAGAAATACTTCAGTGAGGTAACTACCAGTATCTATTAAAAATGTGATGGTGGCTTCTCTTGTCAGATGGGAATATTGATGGGAGACACTAATATTGAAATAGTCTGCCAGATTACAATGGAGATTGGAAAGATCCTATGATTGAGACGGGCAGGTGCAGAAGTCAGGCACTTAACCTCCAGAGGCTAGGTGTTTGTGTTTTCCCTAATAGAGACACATAGATATTTAGCACTGGTTTATTGATTATGGAGTCTATAGATCTGAGATATATGGGCAACTCATAAAGTTCCTAATAAATTGGCGTAGAATCTCCATGTCTCGGAATAAGGCTTACCGAAGAAAGGCTGAGTCATTACCCTGTTTCTAGACCTGTGATCATTTTTTGGTAAATATATTCTGAGGAAAAGAATATAAGTAGACCTTTCAGTTGTTTTCAGATAATGGCTCCAAAATTGCACATTTCTGGTGTGGAAGAATGGCACTGTGGTTCAATGGTCAGAGTAGAAATGTATGGTGTTCAGGTGATAAATAGAGTCTTGCCCCAAGTACATCTCACTGTAGGCATAGGCCACCTACAGACACATCCTCTTCTTTTTCCCTTCATTTCCTCTGTGTTCTTGGAAAAGATATTCTAGGCAACTGGCTAAATACTCACATTTACTTGTTAACTCAGGAATAAGAGTTGTTATGAAAGGAAAGGACAAGGATGGAACTCCTAGATCTCACCTTCCTTACCAAAAGAGTAAACCAAGAGCAGTAGGATATTCCCATAGAATCTGAGAGATTAGCGCTACCATCAATGACTGAAACGGTAAGTTGTGGTCATTTCTATCGCAGCTCCATTTAACTCCCCAATTAGGCTGATGGGGAAGACAGATGGGTCTTGGAGAATGAGTGTGGATTATTGTAAACTTAATTAGGTGATGCCTCCAAGTGCAGCTGCTGTTCCAGATGTTGTCTCCTCACTAACTCACTCAGATCAACAGAGCTCCTGGCAATCAGTCCAGGCTGCAGTGCAATCAGCTGTACCTGGCAGCCCATATGATCCAGCAGATCCAATGAAGCTTGAAGAGTCTGTAGCAGATTGGGATGCTTTATGGAGCCCCAGTAGTAAATTCACAGTCAAGACCTCTAATATCATTTTAAAAATAAAAGTTATAACCTCCCCAGCAAGTAACTAGTCTTATTTTGAGAATAACTGTTGAAATGGTAGAGACTAAATGCCTGGCATTATAATCTGAATTTTCCATTATGAACCAGTCATAAACTCATTCACCAAAAAATAAAGTGAGGAATACACAGCAGTACTCTATCAAGTGAAATGCACACATACACATGCACACACACGCACATGCACACACACACAGGACTGGTTCCAAGCCAGTCTTGAATGCACATGTTAAATTGCACAAGGAGAATTCTCATCTTCCTGGGTGTCTTCCTGCTACCCTGCTGCTCTCTCTCAACCCCAGTGGCCTCATGGAGGGATTCCTGTGACCAGTTAGTAACCCAAATAAATCAACAAATGGATAGATTGGTAGATAGCTCTTGGTTTACACATATTTATTCCTAATTTCCTGGGGCCAGCATTGGTGGACTTATGCTACATAACTGTACTCCTTAATTCAATGCTGGTCCTAAAGGGAAGTAAACATGTTGTCTAATTTGCCTGTAAGAAGTCATAGATTGAGTTAAGCAATAAAAACCAGTGGGTAATAATTAATAGTTTGAGTAGGTAGTCAGAAACTTTTAGAAGTAGCAAGACTATTTTGGTAGAGGATAGTGGTTATCTTCTTCTACTCTGAATGCTCTCAGAATGGAAAAATATTAGTGTACCGTTTGAATGCCTATCAAGAGTCTCTTAAGGTTCAGGATAGATGGTGACTCACTCTGTAGATGTCAGTCAGCCTCCTTGCCCATTCTCCGTGTGCTTGCATAGTGATCTTAGGAATGATATAGCAATGGTGACAGTGATGAAACCCATTGTGCTGGGTTGAATGATGGCCCCCAAAAGATATCCCCACATGCTAATCCCCAGAATCTGTGAATATGATCTTACTTGAAAAAGAATCTTTACAGATTTAATGAACTTAAGGAATTTGACACAAAGTCACCTGGATTTCCTGAATAGGTACTAAATCCATTGAAAAATATCCTTATAAGATACTTACAAGAGATAGACCAATAGCCAAGATGTGGAAGCAACCTAAGTGTCCATCAACTGACGAATAGTGGTATATATACAGGCTGGAATATTATTCATGTTCTCACTCATATGGGAGAGCTAAAAAAGTTGATCTCATGGAGGTAGAGAGTAGAATGATGGTTTCCAGAGGCTTGAAAGTGTAGGGGAAGGAGGGTTGAAGAGAGGTTGGTTAATGGGTACAAAATTATGGTTACAGAGAAGAAATAAGTTCTAGTGTTAGCTCTGTCAGGTGACTATGGTTAGCAGTAATTTATTGTATAGTTAAAAATATCTAAAAGAGAAGATTCAGGATGTTCTCAATATGAAGAAATGATAAATATTTTAGGAAATGGATAACCCATTACCCTAATTTGGTTACTACATATTATGCACATATATCAAAATATCATATGTAACTCCAAATATGTAAAATTATTATGCATCAATTTTTTTAAAAAGCGGCAATGGAGGAGAAGAGAGACACAGAGCAGGCCATGTGAAGATGGAGGTAGAGATTAGAGTTATGTCGTCACAAGCCAAAGGACACCTGGGGTCACAAGAAGCTGAAAGAAGCAAGGAAGGAGATTTCCCTAGTCTTCAGAAGGAACAAGGTCCTACTGATGTCTTGTTTCTGAGTTCTAGTGCCCAGAACTGTGAGAGAATGAATTTTTGTTGTTTTGAGCTGCTGAGTTTGTGGCAATTTGTTACAACAGCCAAAGGAACAAAAATACTAAGGAGAGACTTCTCTATATTATTTTGTTATCACTATTGCTGAGGACTCAATTTTTCCAGTAGAATCAGTCCCCTCTGAGCTAAGGAGCTAGAGCCTGGATGGGACTTTTGGCAGGTTGATTACTTTTTTTAGTGGGACATCAAGTATTTGTGCTAATGAAATTGGATTTGTTTTTTCTGTGTATTATACTTCTAAAAGCATTAATTCCTGTTATTTCAGGCATTAATTATAGACTCAACAGGCGCCTTTTAGGTCATCAGAATATCTTGTCCAACCTTTCTCTGGCCATGAAATTGTTATTTTGTGAGTGAAATCAGGTAAAATGCTGCTGGCCATGGGATAATTGGTTTTATCACGTATCCTATCATCCCAAAGCAGCTCACTTACAGCATAATTGGATGGCTTATTAGAGGATCTCTTACAGTTTCATTCAGGAGATCTCCTTATGAGATTGGAATGCCTGTTCAGGAGAGCAGTATATGGAAAGATTTCTCTCAGAGATAGATCATATGTGAGTGTGGAGAAGAAGGAATGATAGAAAGTTTGATGCTTTTCAGGTTACAACTCAATGTGCCCTAGAAATTGTGCTAACTCCAAACACTTCTGGCACAGAGGATTTAGTAAGCAAGAGATGACTGCATCCACCAGGCATTGTAACAAGGGTTCTTTTGAGTTGGAAGCTGAGACAGCTATTTGGTCTTTTTAGGTTCTTCACCATGAGTTGAATATACTAAAAAGAGGGATTATGGTGCTGTCTGGGGTGATTAATCCTGACACTGAAGAAAAATAGAGTTGCTAGTTCCCAGTGGAGGCAGAAAGGAGAATGGACAGAATCAACTGAGACAAGAGTGGGGCTGGGGGAAGATCTTTGTATTGCCAAGTATAGCAATAAAGAAAAAATGGTTTAAAGGTGACTTTAGTCATACACAGTAGGATCGCCTAAGACTTAGAATTCTCAGGAATAAAGGTTTGGATTATCCCAGAGATTATGTTATTTAACCAACTTTTGTGATGGCTGATGGCAAAGGGGACACAAAATGAAGGAGTGGGGAAGACATATTTTGCATAAACAAGAAGCGTAGTCACTTATTATTTTACTGGCTCTGTCTCTCTCTTTCTCTGTACATATTTACGTATTTGACTAATCTACCTTTTATTTCCTGCTCATTTACACCACTATTTCATAGAGAGCATATTGAGTTTATAGGCTGAACAATATTTATGTGTGATGGAGGCAAAATTAGAGAAGAATAGATTGTAACTAAAGAGCCAAGACATGTATTTAGATTTGTATGTAATGGGACTCTGGATTGTCTCCTTGTTGTAGGAGTAAAAAGACATGTTTTAATTATACAAGAGATGGTATCATTATATTTGGCAGAAGCATATTTTTGAGACAAGGGTATATATAGGTTTTAATTAGTGAAAGAGTTATAGTTTAGGGGTATTTGTCATATTTTCTTCTGCCCAGGAACTCGAGTTCCTATGTGATAGGAATTCTATTATTTCAGGCAAGATCCTTATTTCCACCTTAGAAGTCTACGTGGTATAAATGTTCATCTTTCTCATGAGCTAGTGTGTGTGCACATCACCTAAATTTGGATAATGAGACACTCATGCCAGGGATTTTGAATATGGGAGAAGTGACACAAAGAATCTAGACAGCATTTAGTCATTTTGAGGTGGCATTAGTTTGTCGGTACTCAGTGTACACAGTCTACCTGCTGTTTGTGGTAATCTCAGTGGAGAGTTCCAAGTATGTCTTTGGAGGTGGCAGTTGTATTCTAAGACAACTATTCCAGTGCAGAAGTCTTGACTGTAATCCTAGTTTCTACTAATTTTCTGAGCCTGGTTCTTCAGTGTGGTATAACATAAAACTTTGTTGGCCTTTGTCCTGTTTACTAGGGGGAGTCTCTAAATCCTTGCAATTCTCTGAGTAATAGGAGTGTCTTTTTTTTTCATCATGGGCTCTTCAGATCACACCTGATAGTGTATACTAACAAGGTGATTCATGGCAGACCCTTAGGTCATTTATATTAATGAGTTGACTCCGAATTGGGCTGGCCATGCTAGAAAGACCAATCAGATGAATAGAGGGTTAGGGTTTTACATGACATGGTATTAGCCCAACCTCCTACCCTCCAATGACGTAAAAGGAACTGGAGATTCAGATCTATCATGTGGTGGATGATTCAACCAATGATGCTGCATATAGAAACCTTAATAAAAGCTCTGGACACCAAAAGCCTGAGTGAACTTCCCTGGTTGGTGATCACACATCAGTGTGCTGCAAGCATGAAGCATCCTGAGGACATGAAAGTTTTGTGTTTGGAAAACTTTGTGTTTGGGACGTCCCAAACCTTGCCAGTTAATATACATCTCTTTATTTATCTCTATGGATTTGTGACCTTTATAATAAAAAATTAATCATCACACTTTCCTGAGTTCCATGAGTTGTTCTGTAAGCAAATTATTGAGGGTGTAGTGGGAATCTCCAAAATTGTAGCTGGTTGAGTAGATGTGCAGGTGGCCTGAGAACCCTGGAGCTTAGGGCTGGCATCTGAAGTCAGGGAAGTGTCGTGGACTATGCACTTAATCTGTGAGATTTGACCTAACTCTGGGTAGTTAGGATTAGAATTGCATTGGGTCTGGCTTTCCTGTTAATTCTGTGAGCCACTTGATATTCCAGTAAATTCCCTTTTTGCCTAGGTTAGTTAGAGCAGCAGTCCTCACCCCCCAGGCGGTGTACTGGTTCATGGCCTGTTAGGAACAGGCCTGAACAGCAGCCTGCACAGCAGGAGGTGAGTGTCGGGTGAGTGAGCATTACTGCCTGAGCTCCACCTCCTGTCAGATCAGCAGCAGCATTAGATTCTCATAAGAGTGCAAACCCTATTGTGAACTGCGCATGTGAAAATCTAGGTTGAGCATTCCTTGTGAGAATCTAACTAATGCCTGATGGTCTGAGACGAAACAGTTTCATCCCAAAACCATCTCTCCCACCTTGTCCGAGGAAAAATTGTCTTCCATAAAACCAGTCCCTGGGGCCAAAAAGGCTGGGGAGTGCTAAGTTTGAGTAACTTTTTGTTGTCTGCAATCAATATAAGGCATAAGGAGAAAAGAGGGCAACTATGCTAACTAAGCATTAGTAGAAACTAAGGATAAGCCTTGGAAATTAACATAAGGTCTCTAATCCCGTAATTTTCTCTTCTTCCTTTAGCAAATTGATGACAGTAAAAAAGTAAAAAACGGTAGGACCATTTTTATATCATAGAAGAAGACATTTGTAAGGCAGAAGAACCTCTTTAAAAAGAATGGTTGTGTTGCATCTATAATATTTTAATTTTTCCTCCAAAGGAAAGTACTTTCTCAATGATAAATATATCTTCCTAAAATATTTTTGTTTTTATAAAATAAAACAAAATAAAAATTTCATAGTCAGCTTTTTGCCAGCTATATTAGTTAAAGATATATTGGACTGCTAGCCACAGAAAACACTGAATACAGTGGCATAAAAGGGATCAATCTTTCTCTCACATAACAGGAGTATGAAGGTAAGCAAGCCAGGTATGGTATGCACAATGTCATCAGAGATCCAGGCTTCTAACTTTCCTCTCAAATGTTTGCTCTCTTCCTCATGATTTCAGGATGGCTCTTTGCCCATGGGTATGGTGACCAGACTCTAGCTAGCAAGAAGGATGAAGGGCAAGGGGCAAAGAACTCATGCCAGTGAAGTCGGCTCTTTCTGAAAACTTTTTCAGTGAATTGTACTTGAATTCTTATTGGCCAGAATTATGTTTCTTGGCCAACCTTAGCTGCAAGGGAGTCTGACGATGAAGTTTATTCATTTATTTATTTTTTGCTGCACATATTGCCATCATAAATAAAAATCAGGGTTGTAAAGAAAACTGGCACATTGTTTTCTTTAACTTCTAATGTGCTACTTATAATTACTCTTGCTGAATAAATTACTCTCTAGTCTGGGACTTACACTTCTACCAATTTGACAGCTGATTAACAAGACTAATACTCAGTTTAGTAAGTATTTATATGTATAAAGGCTAAACATATACGTGGAATAAAGTTAAGACTCCCCTGATGTTCCTTTCTTGAAAATTCCTGCAATAGTCACTTTCTTGGATTGTCATTGAAGAGTGAAGTTAAAATATCTGGGAGGTTGATGTTGGTGTAGCAAATCTTAAAAATAATTGTATAGATTGAGAACCTACACTGCTACTGAGTCAAACTTAAATTTTACAAGTTGTGCCATAGTTGTCATATTAAAGTCTTTGAGAAGAGAATATGTCTACACAAGGGGGCCTGAGGTAAGACCTCAGACATTAGGTTTGAAGCTATGGAAAGGAGGATCAGTGTCAGGTGGTAACACTTACCTAGGAGGGGACTAAGCAGAATGGTATGGAACATTAATAGAACATGAGAATGAAGAGTTGAAAGAAACAAGAATGGATTCTTCACTAGGGAGGCAGGAATAAAGGAAATTCTGAAAAGTAAAATCTTAAATATTTAGAAATAGGCTATATGTTTAGAAGGGAGAATGAGTGATCTAAAGAATATTTTCAGGTTGGAGTTCAGGAAACTCAAGAAGTAGAATTTTCGTGAAGCCAAGGAGGGGTCTGATTTGTAGATAGATAAGACCTTGGTATGCTAGGTACCTGATATTCTGAGCAAGATAAACAAGGTTGTGTCCAAGGAATAAAAGTTAAAGTTTAGAAAGAATAGACTAGCTGTAACAGCAAGGACTTAAGGAGAAACTATGTTGCTTTAAAATAAATCAATCGAACTGGGTTAAATGGGCTGTAGAAACCACAAATGCCGTCTTCTTTTCCTTTTGGTAGAGTGTGCTCTGCTAGTATCCTTTCAAATAGTGCTCATTTTAGTTTTTCCTTTCCTGTTTGGAACAATTTAAACATAGAAATAATCGCTAAAAAGTCATTACAGAATTCCTTATTTTGTGGCATATAGTTATGATGCAACCAGAGAAACAAATGCCAGATTTTGTTTGTTTAAAAAATGAGGATATTTGAAGTTTATTGAATGTGAAAATATGATTCTTTAAGCTGTAAATAATACAGTACTATCCCTTCTAATTTCCATATAAGCAATTTATATTCTTTTCTCCTTAGGCTCATTTTTTCCTTTGGTAAGTGTATCTGTGCTGCCTTGAAAAATGATTAGAATTGACTTAATGTTAATCTACTCCTGTAATAGTCTTTATATCCAGCTTTTTTTTCTCTTGAGCATGTACAAATCTTTTTTCCATATTTGTGAAGTATTCCCTATATATCAGAACTTTGCAATGGTTGTGTGCAATTCTGTTATACTCTAATAGAATTGTGCTTAATATTTGCTTAATCTTAGTCTTCAATATTCAGTAAAAATACCATAATAAAATTAATAATCATAATAAACCTGAGTTACGTAAACTAGAACACTTGTTTCTACTGTAACTGAGAAGTGGACTTGGAATATTTCTGGCTTTTTAGAGGGTTGATAAATTGGTTTCAGACTCACAGCTTTCTGGGAAAAGCCAAGATCACCCAAAGGAGTTCAAATAGTACAAGGATTATGTAATGCATGGCAGCTGGTGGGTTGAAGACAGTCTTCCACCCTAATTCTTACTGAGAAACCTATTTCATTTGGATAATAAAGAATAATTCAAAGTATTATTTTAATGAGACGAGTGACAGTTACTCTAATATGAACCCGTGCCACACAGTGCACAAATGCAGTGATCAAACATCATAGTATAATTAAAAATAGAAGACTGGCACATGAACTTGAGACACCAAACTCTGCTTCTTGAGGCCTGCACCGAAAATCATCTTAATGTGATAAAAATCTATTCTGCAGGAAAGTCCTCCAGGGAATGTGATTAACCACCTCCCTCTTCACCCAATACCAATGTTTACAAATCTTCTTGTAAGGAAATACTTTTCTTATATTTAACCTAAATCCCTATGTGGAAGCTTAAGCCCACTACTTCCTCTCCTAGCCTTAGTGAAGATGCAATACAGCTGCCACTTCCAGATGGTCCTTAAAAAAAAAAAGACCTAAGGCTTATTTACATATAATCAGCTCATACATCTCCTTTCTCTATGCTCATCAACAAGAGAAAAATATTGCAGTGCTTCTTCTTACATTGCTTATTACCTCTAAGATTGCACATTACCATTTTATTATATTTTGTAGTTAAATCTTTCCACCTGTTCCTAATTATTTCCTTATGACCAATTTTCGGAAGTGAAATTCTGGGGTCAAAAGGTAAGCATATTTTAAATATTTTTACTCATATTGCCGAATTACTCTTGACAAAGATTGTACTTATTAACGTATTTAGTTGCTGTGTGGGAAAAAGAAGGAAGTCTTTCTTCTCACTCATGCCAATGTTGTATATTACCATTCTTTTTGTCTTTGCTAGTTTGGTGCCCCATTACTTTAATTTTCACTTCTTTAATAATTGAAGTTGAATATTTCTCATACATGTTGGCAATCTGTCTTTATGTATCTATAAGCATTTTCTTTTCCATTCCTTTACTCATTGTTATATTATTTCTTTTACATGTTATAGTTTTTCATAGGAAAGAAACTATACTTTGTTTGGCACGTTACCAATATATTTCTTCCACTTCATCAGTTTTTAAAATTCCATTTGTCATATATGGATGTTTTTAATTTTTATGTAGTAAAATTTATTAATCAGTAATATGTGACTCTTGGTTAAGGAGCCTGTTTACACCCCAAGATTACATAGACTCACCTATATTTTCTTTCTTAGTATTTTCATATTTTCAGTGAAGCAAGGCACTGAGAAGGTGACAGTTGAGCAAAGATCTGAAGGAGATATGGAGAGAGCCATGTGCATGTTTGGGGGGAAGTTGTTCAAAGCAAAGGGAACCACAGATATGAAAACCTTGTTATTTGAGCTTTTATGTGGTGTTTGCAGACCAGTAAGGAGGCCAGTGTGTGAGGCGGAGTGATTGGCGGGTGAGAGCAGTACAAAATGAAGTCCGGAAGAAAGTATGTGTCATGTTATTTAGGCTTTTCAACGTCACTATGAATCCTTTACTCTGATAGATATGGGGAACCATTGGAGGGTTTTACGCAAATAAGTCATGTGACCTCACGTTCATCATAACAGGATAATTTTTTTTTTTTTTTTTTTTGAGACGCGGTTTCGCTCCTGTTGCCCAGGCTGGAGTCCAGTAGTGCGATCTCGGCTCACTGCAACCTCCGCCTCTCAGGTTCAAGCGATTCTCCTGCCTCAGCCTCTCAAGTAACTGGGATTACAGGCATATAGCCACCATGCCCGGCTAATTTTGTATTTTTAGTAGATGCAGGGTTTCTCCATGTTCATCAGAATGGTCTCAAATTCCCAACCTTAGGTGATCCGCCCGGCTCGGCCTCCCAGAGTGCTGGGATTACAGGTGTGAGCCACTGCGCCAGGCCTAAGATAATTCTTTATTCTGTTATAGTCTAACCAGTTGCTTTCAAATAACATGTTGAATAATCGAATTTTTTCTAGAGATTGAAGCTTGCTTTTAAAAATGCAACTTGCATAAATTATTAAATTCTTATGTAGAGTTAATATATATGTGGGATTTTCACCTTGCTTGTTTTAGTCTCCAGAATTTTTCCTGCATAAATACAGTATGGTTTAATTATTGTACCTTAAAATATATTTAAAATGTAGCTGGACAGATTCCTTGTTACTGCTTTTTAAATCAGAACTTCCCTGCCTCTTTTTGGGTAATTTTGTCTGTATATAACCTTTTCTTTCTTTTTTTCTGAGACAGAGTCTCATTCTCTTGCCTGCAATTACTTGAGCCTTGACCTCCCAGGCTCAAGTGATCCTCCCATCTCAGCCTCCTGAGTAGCTTGAGACTATAGGTGCACACTATTATGCCTGGCAAGTTTCCTTCCTTCCTTCCTTCCTTCCTTCCTTCCTTCCTTCCTTCCTTCCTTCCTTCCTTCTTTCCATATTGGGCAGAGAGGCATGTGAAAATAACTGTTAGTATTATATGAAAATAAACATGGCTCAGAGGGAGTCATCGTAAATAATCTTGTAGATTATTTCCAAGAGCCCCTTACAATGAACTCTATAGGGCTATTCTTTCCCCTTTCCCTGGATGAAAACTTAGGAAGGAACTGCAACTTTTAAATATTTGTTCTTAGCCCACAAAACTCTCTCTCTCAGTTTAGTAATTAGAATGTCCCTGTCTCATGGGGTGTCACAAGGTCAGTCTTGCTGTCCAGTTGAGGCATCTCCCATAGGTGCTCAGACATGTTTCAGGTTGGAAGCCTGAGCCCAAAGGGTGGAGAGTAGATGGCTTCTTCCTCTCTGCCAAGCACATCTACCCTCCCACCTGCTACTATTGGTGACATTTTATTTTCCTTTCAGGATCAGAGCTGATGGGGAGAAGGGTAGGAGGAGAGATAGGTTGGGGCAAGATGTACTTTAGATGCCTGGTACTTTTGTGGGTTGAGTGGTGCCATTCTCTGGTCCTGATGTGTGTTTAATCTGGACGTGTTCGCTTACAAGCACTCTCATGAGTTCTTTGAGGCCTCCACCCACCAACTCTGGCTTCCGAACTTTCCCAGCATCCCTTCCCTTGCCCCAACCAATCTATAGATTATTTCTATTTCTATTTGGGCTGATCGTTTCCTGCTCCCTCAGCCCTAGGAATCTGGTGATAGCTGCCAGTTTATCTCTGGTGAGGTCTATTCCTACTTCAGGTAGCTTTCTGGATCACAGTCTAAGATGACCTGAGGTAACGGCTTTTTAACTCATTAGTTTCACTCAAAGTTTCCAGTGAAAACTTTTGTGCATTCTTTGCTGATATGTCCCTCTCCTCTCCATCTAAATTCTTGGTCTACATACTGATCCCAATTCAGCAACACCTCTCTTTCATTCTTCCACAAGAGAACCTGTCAGTCCAGGTTTTACATTTTAGATTTTCCAAGTAAGAATCAAGTCACCAGTCCACAGTATCCTCCAAACAGCCAAGGATATATATTAAATCCTTGTGGTTGTTCCTTAAAAACCCTCTCTTTTAACATGAGACAGAGAGTGAGCACCACATTGTGCTCCAATAGCTGCCTGCAAAAATCCTCCTCAATCTCCACCCCCTCTTTTCTCACCTCTTCCTAACTTTTAAATGGAGGGCTATTATCTCAGAAGCTGCAAAATTAATTTTCTGCCTTGGGATGTTTTTTGAATCTCACTTTGAAATGTAGCATCTATTATTTTCAGGCCTCAGCCAAAATAGAGAGAGGATCTCATTTTAATATCCAGTTATATAATGAGTGTCACTGTTAAGAACACTAATTAAGGAACTGTTAAGGAATGTTGATTCTCTGGCTCCTCTTATCCAATAAAAATATACCCCACCTTTTTCCATGGTGGGGAGATGACTTGGACTACTTTTGCCAGGAAAAGGTAATACATCTTTTCCCATAGCTACCCAAGGTGGTCTGTCAGTATCAACTCTGGTGAAACTGGAGACAGCCTGTATCCTTTGGCTACATCCATGTACTAGTGGGTCATATTACTCTGCCCAAACAGGTTCTAGATTCACTCTTTTCCTCTTGGACATTCCCGTCCTTAAAATCCCCTGGGGGTAAGTCTCTTCCATCACAGCATTGGGATATTATAATGGGAGGTAGGGAGCCTCACTGTGCTCTTTAATTTAGTTGATGCATGACAGCTCTGTCTCAAGGTAATGCATTCGGCTCTGATCTTTGTGCTTAGACTCTTGGCCTTCTATCCTGAATGTAGAGTATTTTGCATTCTGACTTCTTTGACTTCTACCTTGAATGGAAGAAATGTTATATAGCTCCCCAAAATTAACCATGCATATTGGTAAAGTGTGGTTTGACTTTTGGTGGGTAAGAAAAGTATGTTTTTTCTGCACAACAATTCAGTATCTCTCACAATGGTTTGAAATAAACAGAAATTTTGTTGACTTTTTTTTTTAGTCATGAGGAATTTATGAAGGGCTAAACTTAATTCAGCACAGTAAAGTGTTGAACTTTATCAACAAATTAAGCACAGTAATGGGAAGGTCAGTTCTGTAACCAATGAACAAAATAGTAAACAACATGTCAGTCTGAGAGTTTAGCTTGAACAAAAAACATGTAGTAGAGGAAAACATAGGAGGTTGTCCCATAGTGGACTCAACAGAGAAAGAGCATGGAGTACATAATGAGCATTGTCAAGTGTTGCTAAACTAGTTTGATTTGATATTTTAAGGACCCTCAAGTTCCATGTTAAAAAGCTTTGACTTATTCTCATGGGCAAAGAGGATCTAAGTCTTGTGCAAAGTCTCATATGAAGATGAAACTGCAAAGTTTCATCTTCCATACGAGAGAACGTGAAAGTCTCTAAGAGTGGAGGGATGCATTAGAACATTATCTTAAGCACAGAGGACCAGAAGTGTTGAATACCTGTGATCTGGACAATGGGGCAAGGAATATATTTTAGTAATGTTTTTTATTAGTAGCCTCTGTAGGATGTCCTCAGGGCTGAAAATGGGCTTACAAACCTTCCTCTTAAAATTGACCCTAAGTGGTTGGTGAGCATATTAATAATTGTTATAATCTATTAAGTTCTATTGTCATGTAAATAATTACCAATCATCACAACAACGATGCAAGCCAGTCTCATATCTTCTTTACAGATTAGGACACAGGTGCTCAGAGAAGTTAGGAAACATGTCCAAGTTTTCAAAACCATGACTGCAACCTGATATGGTCCAATGATCTTTTTGGGTAAAGTCTTATGACCAGTTTTGTCCCTGCTACGCCCAATATAGAAGTCCCTGAAACCGCTGGAAACAGGCTACACTTAAATCTGTTCCCTAGACTTCTGATTAAAGGTGTGATCAGGAAGTGAGCTTGCCTTACTACCTGATTTACCCTTAAGTAATGTAAAACATACACAGGAAATTTACGAATCTATACACAGATTGTTTCTCATGGTGGTGAAATCTGTTCAACTTTGGGGGTAGTCAGGGAGGCTAATGAAAGAGACACGATGGGGAAACACATCTTGGGATCAAAACATTCCCTAGTTTTCTGCAAGTTGGTGGTGGAAAGTACCCTCATGGACAGAGTCAGACCTAACAGTGAAAGAACCTTTGGTGTGCAGCCACCTCGTGAGAATCATAGCAAATACTGTTTTGTTAACACTCCTATCTACGCTTTTCCCTAACAGACTAATTGGATGTAGAAACCACATCCACTTTTTTTTTTTTTCCAAAGACTGTGCCATAAAAACTGAGAAGAAAGGAGGAAAATAAATTCAAAAACATATTAAGCTTACCTGGAGCCACAGTCAGATAGTCACTACTTTTGATATGTTTGATACTGTCTTCCACGACTACTTTGCAGTGGGGTAAAAACTACTTGTAATCCATTACTAATGGGTTCTTATGCTTCTCCTAGACTTCTGCCTCCCATGATCTTGTATATAATATCTATATTTTGTTGCATTTTATTGATCTGCACGTTTATCTTTTCATCTTCCCCTTTTTAGATCTAATTTTAAAAGAATGATTTTTAAAATTCTCTTCTCTATTTTTAAAAAATATTTTTAAATTAAAAAAAAAGTATTATCTTAAGATGCCCACACACTATTTCTCACCACACTTCACGAGTTGTTCTGGTAGAAATTACACTTGCTGGGAATGTACTGACCCTCCCTGCTGCGATGATGAAGTAGTTTTGCACTGACTGTCATCAGAGAAAAAGGTGAAAGGTTATTCCTGTTTCTCTTTCTCTCAAAACCTTGTAAGATTGGAATTGAGACTTTAAGAATGTGAAAGTATTTATTTTGGTGTGATAAGTGTGGATGCAAAGTATTTAAAAAATTAGATATGGCATAGAGTTATTAATCAAAGAAAATCAGTTCTTAGAGAATTAGGAATAAAGTAAGTACTAGGGTATATTTTTTATTGTAAGATACATTAAATTGCTTTGGACTATGTAAAACCATGAACATATTTTAAAAATCAGAATCCAAGTTTAGAAACAGATAAATATTTTCTTTTGCCAAGGTAATGGAATAAGGCTATAGAATGAATAGCGTCAAAGTATGTACAAATTCAGTGTCTCACATAAATCATTTTTTGATCTATGCGCTTGGTTACAAGACATTCTCCATTGTGGAAGATTGTTGCAATCTTCTCAGTGGGTGTGGGGTGGCTATTTTTCTTGCACAATAATTCAATATCTCTCACAACAGTTTGAAATAAATGGAAACTTTGTTGACATTTTCTTCAGGTAGATGTAAAATTGTTTCTAGTACACATTACTATCTTCTGTAAGGGAGATTTCCTTGGAAGTGCTTATCCAATTTCCGTATTTGCACATAATATCCTTTCTTCAGGAGCACCTTCAGAAGCACAGCTCAGCCCCCAAACACCAGGGATCATCTCAAAGTTCAGCTCAGTCAATCTTAATAAGGTCAGTCAATTACTGGAGGAGGTTAGGGGAAAGTGGGAGTGGGACTTGCAATTTGATGATAGCCCTAGCAAGTATGACTCAGTTTCTAGCGGCAGCAAGCTCCAGACTCCTCTGTGGGGCAGCTTCATAATTAAATGTTAAAAAACAAGTGCTTTTTTATGAAGGAGAGCATATTTTCCTTCCCAAATTCTAATTTAATATTCATGTTCAGAGCTCACAGCTTAGTAGAAAATTCAGTCTTAAGATTCTACACACTTAAGCAGGTAGTATGTGGTTAAGATGATGCCTTAGTTGTAAGGCTTTTAAATCCAGTCCTCTTCCTTGCCTCATACATGGTTTGTGAATCTTGGCGATTGGATCTATGTATTTCCTCCATGTTAATACCACACACTATTTTCAGTGTTTTCTGTGGCTTCACCCTGCAGGGGTGGGAACTGCGAGGGTGAAGCATGTTAATGGTCTGAAGTTCCCCAGAGCTACAGGGTGATGAAGTTAAGATCTTTTCACACCAGCCTGGCCTCAATGTGATGGGGATGCCCCTCCTGAGAGCCTGTGTGATGGAAATTCAGATCTATGGGTGACTGCATGACAGCATGGGCGAAAAGGAAATATGGAAATAATAACTTCAGGGAAGAAGAAAGAGCAAACCAAGGAATAGAAATGAACCAAAGAACCAAAACTGAATAGAAGGGGTAATGAAATAGGGATGGGTCTCAGAGGTTAGGGACCTCTATTATGGTTTCAGTTCTATCACTGAATGCTGCGTGACTTAGGGCAAGGCACATAACTTGTCTGGGTCTCAGTTTCTCCCCTGTTAATATATTGGCTATATGATTCATGAAGTATATTATGATTCCAACCTCCTAGTGTTCTATGTTCTCTACACTCATATTTTGATTTTCAATATGTTGATAGATTTTATTTTAGCAAAACACAAATGTGTCTCAATTCTTGATGACATATTGTAATGATTTAGCAAGAATGTTAGTTAAAAAGTGTCCAAAAAAAAAGACATAAAAGTCACAATATTTCTCTACCTTAGAAATGAACAATATGCCCATTAGTTTCCAACCTACTGAATTGGAGAAACCAGAGGAAATGTAGACTGCAACCTGCACTGAAGAATCTTCTGAGAAAATCATTTAAGCCAGTTTGAAAATGTCTTCCAAAAATTCAGACTATATTGTTTTAATAATGACTATATATTTTCAATGGTTACTTCATGAATATTCTAATGCAAGTAAGATGCTTTCCTTTGATTACCAAAACTACTAGGAAGACATTATTAGCATAATCTAAAAGTTCTGCAAAAATCTCATTGCTATTACATGCTGAGCCATAATTCGGAAAATAGTAAAACACATAAAAATGTGAGTAAGTCTAGTGGAACCTAAGAGGTTCATGTTAATAAAACAGAAAAATCAATTCATCTAGACAGGGCATAAACTAAAGATACATACTACATTCCATGCAGACATTCCTCTATATTTAGTACATAAAAGTATGTGCTAGTGGGCAGACCAAGCATTAGGTTGGAAGTCAGAGGAATTGGGGCTGTATTTAGAATTTTTCATTTCTTACTCCGTAACTTTCAGTACTCTCAGCCCTTGTGTCTCGTTTTCCACATCTGTTAAAATGAGGATAATAATACTCACCCGACCAATCTGAGATTAAATTATGAACTCTTAAAAAACTAAACCCTATGCATTTCTAGAAAAAAGGACATGATTATTACTATTTCACTGAGACTGAGGCTTTTGGCAAAAGTGTCATCCATAAGTGTATAAAGTCTTGTAAGGTCCTTGGTGCCCTTGAAAATTTCCAGGTGTACCTATGATTTTATAGTGAGTGGACCCACCCTTAATGCCCTCAGTTCATCCAGCTGACCTAGGCCTTTTAATCTTAGAGTGAGACTGAATGCCAGGTGAAAAATCAGGGGTTGTCAATTCCTTAAAACAGATTCAGAAACAAAAAGTCTTGAAGGGAGACGTGAGAACGTTATTCAGAATGCAATCCTCAGGCACTGTGGAATAAGCCCCCTTATCAAAGAACAAATGTAAAACAGTGTGATGATATCTGTGTAACTCAGGACTCCTCAGAATGGTAAGTCAATTGGCCCACTCGGCTAAGGTGATCCCTGCGTTACAGTGCAGAATTACATCCTCACCTCGAAGGCAATGGGACCCTGGTCCAATCTTCCTTCATGGAGTAGTAGAGTCAGAAGCCAAGGCCCAGTTCCTTCTGGCTGTGCCCAACTTGCTTCTAATTCGTGGCTCCCTGACAAAGGGACAGAAGAATCCAGTGGATCTAAGCCTGGTGGACAATAGTAGCTTTGGAGGTGAAAGGAGAGCCTTTCAATGGGAATGTCAGTGAAGGGAGAAACCCCATGCGAGAGGGGTTTCTATGCATGTTCTCACCTTTAGAATATACTATGAAGTCCATGAGAATTATGGGCATTGTGGTATATTTACACTATGGTGTAGAATTATGACAACATTCTCACTTATGCAACATTTCATATCCTATTTGAAAGTTTAAATATGTTTCTTTTCACCCATTATAAGCAGGGCCTTTTCGGTAAGTATGAGCTCCCTGAAATGTGAGCTAATAATTTCTACTGTCATGGCCTTGAGATTGGAGGTTTATGAAAGTTTTTTTAACTCATCAAATTTCTCTTGTATGGAGGAGGACAAGTAACTGCATGAATTTATCTTCATAGGGCACATGATTTTTCTTGTGGGCATGTGAAATTCACTTACAACCCCTTAGAACACTTAAATAAGATCAAATGCATATAGCCAGGCCTACCTGATTTTTTTTTTTTTTACACTATGGAGAATTGACTTTTTGTTAATTGCGTCTGCAGTCTCAATGCTCTTTATAGAATCTTTCATAAGTGATATTAATAGTAATGGTGGTCTTTTATTAATAATGCATAATAACAATAGCTGGCACTAAAACAGTATCAGTTAAGTGATTAGAGAAATGGCTAGAGTTGTGGTTAGAAAATGGGCCTGTAGACATCAGTACAACTAAAGTCATTTATTCTTTCCCTCATAAAACAGAAAGAACTATAATGGCCAACTAAACTCTTAATAAAATCCTGCCACAATTGCATAACTGCAGACTGACATTTTCATTTGTGGGAGAATCCTTGGTGGTATTGTGTGATGGGGCATCCCCAGGAGAAAGAACAGAAAACAGAGGATTATTTGCATAACTTCCCTATACTCCCTGTGATTTTCTTTCATTATTCCCCATCTGTAGTTAACCATTAGTAGCAGAAATGCAAGCAGAGGGCCTGGTTTCTAGTCCTGGTTCTTTTACATAATGGCAGGTGATTACATGACAATGTCCCTGAGGCTCAGTTTCTCTCATCTGTGAAATGGGAAGGATTATATTTATTTGATAAATATTTTATTGAGATTGGAAGGTAAAAGTGCACCTAATGATGCTTTGTAATATGCTCTAAAAGAGCTGTAAGCATTTTCCCAATAATTCTTAGCCAAGCCCTGAAGCCAACGCATGTCTTTCCCACACTCATACCTCGGTTCCGAGCTTCTACTCTCCTATCTTTCCTATACTATTTCACAGGCCCAGAGTGCTTTAGTTGTCTTTTAGGCACAAGAAATTATCCATGCACATACAAAATTAGGACTACCCCTCTCCCCAACCACTCCTCTAGCTATCTATCTTCCAAAGGATAACTGAAGATAAACATGATAAACAGATTCATCATAAGATGCCAAATGTTGATAACAGGGTCATTTTACCACTTCTTTTTTCCACTCTCTTTCTCCTCTCTCTCTCCTTTCCTTTCTTCTCTTCTTTCTGAGGGGATATTCCACGCTGAAATTGATGTGAGGTAATATACACAATGAAAAGTACAGATAAAGGTAGAGATGTGAGATGTGTTAAAACTGTAATATGATTAAAACAAGGTAGGATGTCACAATTCAAATAACATAGAATGGAGGGAGAAATTATATAAGAAAATCTAAGCGAGGGAAGCGACTGAAATTCACGATGACATTTCAAAATATTGAGCTTCCAGGAAGACAAGATAAAAAGAGAAACAGTGAAAAACATATTCAGGAGAGACAAATTTTCTCTAACATAATTCTTAGAAAAAATTATCATATGCATATCCTTGGTGCATAAATTAGAAGGCAGGTAATATCGTCAATGCAGTTTTTTTTTTTAAAGTAGGGATAGCCTTCATATGGGTTTTTAAAAAATTGTTAGCGTTGATAAAATACAAGCTGACATCACTTTTACAGGGACTCCTGGGGAATTTGCATTTTTAAAGTGAACTCTGATCTTAATCCTGAGATTTCTTGCAAAATCAACATCTATGGTGTTAGGACATGGAGGCTGATTTTGTAAGCAGAGATCTTCACTGTAATAATAATTTTCTGCACTTGCTTTGGCTTTGCACATCTATTTTTCTGTCATGGTTGGATTCGGTGTGCCTTCCATGAGTTTTATGTCTCTGTCTGGTTTTTGGAATGGGGACTCAGTAAATGGAGGTTGAGCCTTGGAGAGAATAGTCCAGAAATCATTTAAACCAAGCTGTAGCTATCATTTTAATGTCCCTTTGAAGGAGAAAGCCTCTGAATTATTTCACATATAGCCTCTTACAAATATTTTAAAGTAAGCTTTATTAATCATTACATGGCTGTTTCCTAGCTCTGGTCCCAAAGGTCTGGTAAGCTTTAAATCCCTAGTGACACCTGCTGGGCAGACCTCGGCTCACTGCTGCAGGCTTTCCATCAGCCTACCTCTTCTTTAGCATGCAAAGCTGCAGGCCACTAGGTAAGGGGCTGGCTGCCACTTCCACAGCTTGCAGCCGGTCTGCTCATTGCTCATGCAGGTGACCTCTGTCGGCAGAATCGTGTGCCAGTGTCCCCAGTGCTCTCTCGGGGGAAATGATTTCCAACCTGCCTAGGTCCCAGGAAACACACAGGGATCTATCAAAGTTGCGAGAGAGAGAGAGAGAGAGAGAGAGAGAGAGAGAGAGGAGAGAGAGAAAGAGAGACAGAGAATCCACCACTATCCACCCCCAACCCCAGCCCCAAGTTCCTAAGCTGCTGCTTTGTCTGAAAACTCGGAGGTGAAAGATGCTACTTGAGCCGTATGTTTTGTTCAAGCACAAACCAAATTATGCTATACTTGCTTATATCTGAACATATTGGTTTATCTTACATAGAGTTTAATTGATGCAAACTTGAACTTCAGTATGTTAGATTTTCAGGGAAAACACCATCCCTGTGATTTAGATTGCTATGTTTTTCTTTGAACAAAGCAAAGAGGAGCCAGGCAATTACACCCCTGCTTTGGTTTGTTTCTTCCATATTCACCAACCATTACAAAAATAGTGTTTAACCTCTTGTAGTATGACCTCTTGTGTCCTCTACTGTCCAACTGCACAATTTCTTTCTGAGCCAGTATCTGCATCCTTGGACAGAGCAACTTGTGTGCAAAGTCCATGTTAGCTGATCAAGCATGGCTTTGTTTGCACTTATTCACTGCTCATCCAGCACTGCGTAAGTGGTTTTGCATATTAACTAAGTGCACAGTAACCTTCCCTTACCTCCTTACAGCTCCACCCCCTCCCACCCGGCCCAGGGAAATCAACACTGTTACTCGCTGAGGAAGCTGCCAAGGGGTTGCCATGGCAACTGTTCTGCTTTCAGCAGCTACTTTTCTGGTTTGAAGGGGGGAAGGAAAAAAAAACTAGGGAGAACTAGGCGGCTTTCTGATCAGAGTTCAGGGTCACAGTAATTTGTGGGCAGTGACTAAAATAACCCAATGGATTTGAGAGTTACTGCAAAAGAAGCAGACAAACTGAAGAGGTAAGTCTAGTGGAAGGCAAATATTTAAATTATTTGGTAGTGGTCTTAAGCTGAAGCATTTCAAGTTTATATCAGTCCATCTCATCTAAGTTGCTATCTTATGAGTCTTTTCATTTTTGTCCAGAGTCAAACACAGACCATGAGTTTTATAGGATTATAAACAGCAGAGAAGCAAGGTAACGGGGTAAAACAGCAGCAGAGTGGGACTCTGTAACATCTGAAAGTCATTTTCCAAAACTTCATTCAGCACAGGAACAATGCGGCATTCAAGCATAATGAGCTGAAAATGTGTGGTGTGCCAGGTCAGATCGGCAACCTCTGCACTCCTCTCTACAGAGTGGGGAGTGGTTTGCCAAGGTAGGGCAGGAAACAGTCTGATTTCAAAGGAAGGGCTGGGATTAGGCAGGGAACCGTGCAGAGTCAAGAAATGGAAGCCTGTGCAGCCTGGACTGGTGGGTTTCAGCGGCACACATAGAGCTGTGCTAAAAGCTGCTCTAGACACCTTGTTGTTGGGATTTTGGCAGCTACCCAGCAAAGAGCTGCACAGCTCGCAGTGATCCTTGGCTGAAAGCTGGCAGGGTGGCATCAGGGCCGGCCATGCAGCACGGGGGGAGAAGAGCCTCACCCTTCCTGCCTCTGTTCTGCCAGTCTCCCCAGTCAACACCTGCTCTCCACTGGCCAACAAGCTTCCTGGCGCTCCTCTGCATTCAAACTTCTCTTGCATTATTTATTCACTTTAAGGAATAGCTGTGATGAAAATGTAGTACCTCAACCATCCTCATCCAAGTGACTGTTTTCCAAATATGTATAACTTTGTTCAGAACCTAACAACAGCTACGACAGCCAGATAAACTTAAAGGAATTTTTATATATTTTTTCTGATTTTTTTTTAAGACTAGTCAAGTGCAGTAGTGAGGAGGCAGAAAAGGGTAGAACAAAGAGTTCGATCTGTAACTGACTGTGAACCATCAATCGAGGTAACACTACCTTGGGTCCAGTCAGTTAAAAGGAATTTTAAGTTAGAGAAGCCGTACGAGGACAGAGAGACGAAACGGGATGGTAACTAAATGAGAATGTCATGTCGTTCTGGTGACATTGTCATTAATGTGTGGTGACATGGTTATTAATACTCTTAGTGGAGTAGTAAGAGAAGCTCTAATCTCTCAGAGGTTAACACCTCTTTAAGGACATGCAATAGTGGAACAAGGAATCTTGAGTTTGGAGCAGAGAGAGCTTAGCTATGTGCAGGCAGCAACTTGTTTCTGACCTGAAGTATAGCCATTTTGGCTCAACTCCGTATTATAGCAGGTTTATGTGTTCTTTTGTCATTTCCATCATTTTATTTGTCTTTGACAAGTAGAGAAATTTTGAGGTAGAAAGTAATAGGTACTAAGGGAAGGGAAAAAATGTAAATAAATGCCCCAAATAGGAAATGACCAAGGCAAATATACTCTACAGCAGGATTCAAAATTTTACATGGCTTCTGTACAAAATGATTTTTGTAGATGCCAACAGACAGTGAAACAGAAGTCTAAAGAGGGAAAATAAAATAAGGCCAAAGACCTACAGCATTTTATTTAGGCAAAGTTGTGTGAAGTCCCAGACACTAAACTAGAAAAGGAATAGATAGATCATTAAAGGCCAGCCTTCTTGCATTGGAGCCCTCATAAGTTAAAACAAAATACTAAGAGTTAAAATGTGAGTGGGCTCTCTCGTGTATCATTGATGTAGCTGGAGGCCCTATATTATATAACAGTAACAGGATACAGGATGACAGTTCCTCACAGACTACAGTAAATTTGATTAAATTATCTCATCAGCTTCGTACTCCTGAGTATTTCTACAATGCCAGAAAAACATCCATTAATCTGACCTGTCTGCTAGACCCCCAGACAGCATGCGCTAGAGGTATTAATATTCAAAGAAATTTCCCTCTCAAATGGCTGATTGGAGGGATACCAAGTTTAGTCTTTGCAGCCGTGGAGACCAGGAATGAGACACGGAGAAATAATAAGGGGGAAAGAATAAAAGCAAGAAGAAAATTCAGAAATTTGTTTTAACTCAGCCACAGATTCTTTTTCATTCCTTTCCACTGACCTGATCTAATTCCAGCAGCTATTATCCCTGTGAAACACTGCCACAGCTGAATTTATTTTTATTTTGTCTGCTCAAAGGCAATGTAAAGCGAATTTGAGAGCACATCACCTTCAGGGAAAAGACTGCAGCATATTACTCACTACCTCCCTCCGCCCCTCTGCGTGAAAAGGTTAATTTGAATAAGGCTGCTGCTTCCACAAATAGAGCAGTAACCAGCACACAGAGGAACCGCCAATGAGACTGTGTTTCAATGATGTCATACTTATACCTGCCTCTTATTATTTGCTGAGTAGTGACAATGTGTTCCTTCAATCTCACGTATTATTGGTTAAAAGCCCTGTCATTCTGAGTACTTCTGGAGAGTTTTAGGCACTGCAGTTTCTTTACAAGCCCAGAATTTTTTCAGCTTCTGCACTTCAACAAACTGTTGGAGAAGGCAGAGTATTTTAAACATTGTTGTCCTGAAAACAAATGTAAAAGCCTTTATAATTTATACCTGATTTACATGCCACCTGATGCTAGGTCCTTTTGCACTGCAAATGCATAGTAAGAAAAGTCTGGTTTTTGTTAAAAACACATGAACAAACAAACACTTGGACAGAACTTTCACTGAAGTGTTTCTAGAAGGAGTGTGCTTAGCTTAATACTGTCCCAATGGCCTAACTGAAAACAGGCTTATTCCACTTATTCTACAACAATTTGTTGCCCCAGGGAGCAGAGCTTTCTTAAAAAGAACTAAATCTAAAATTTACCAGTTTATAGGTTAGAGGGCATTGGAGGAAGGAAAACCTACCTGGTTTATTTTTGTCCTAAGTGGGTTTTATTTTTAAATCAATTAGGTTTTTGTGCCATTAAAATGTGTGCTTCAGGTCACTCGGATTCCTGGGCTTTTCTGAGGAAACGCCTATAAATAGGTTTGAAAACTACACTACCTTATAATTTAATTAAGCTGACGGTTAGATAAATGAGTTGTGCATGAGTTAGGGATTATTCAACTAACTGAAACATTTAAAGAAATATTCTGGTCAGCATGAGATGCAAGTGTGATTGGGAGGCCAGGAAGAAATGTTGGTAGTGATCTTAAGCTGAAGCTCAAAAGTATCATCTGTGGCGGCAAGTGAGGCCCCGAGCGTGGCTTTCTGGGCAAAGTCACATCCTCAGAGATATAGAAGACAAGGTCAGGCTGTTCACTGTTAGTTGGTGAAGCAGAACATATATAGTGAAGGTTAATCCAGTCCACGGGGCAGGGCTGTGTATTAAATGCTCCAGTGAGAAGAGCAGGGCATTAAAGGAGCAACTTGATTTTAACCGGCAGAGAAAGACTGGAAAGTGTTCTTGTGTAGGAGAATGAGATGAGAAAGGATGACCATGGATGGAACGGACCTCGCTGACTGGATATACATAAAATGTACATACACACCTTAGTGAGAGAAATCTGGAAAAGCAGACACACAAATCAGCAAAGATGATGTAAATTAGGAAGAGGTAGAAAGCACCAGATATTTTGGGCATCCATACCTCAAATTCAGTAGCTAATATCAACTATTTTTGAAATTAAAATGTATTCTCAGCTCTGTATCAGAGCCTACTGTCTGCAGAGTCTGATCACGGATTATCTAGATGTTATAAAGTTTGATTATTTTATACTTTAAATAAATGCTTGTATGAAATTATTGTAGACATTGGACATTCAATGAGGTATTTACTGTGTTAAGAGCACGTGAAATGAGGCCGAAGTTAAGTTTAATTGCAAAAAAAGGAGAGAATAGACTACCATTCTATTAAGGTTAGAAGGACCTAAAGCTGTATCCACCGTACTTGAACTTCCCGGTATTTCCACCAACAAAGTCCATGTAAATTTTGATTCAAGAGATCTCTCTGTAGTAACATCATGGTGTTGAGTATAATGACCTTTGGTGTCAGTCAGTCCTGAGTTCAAATCCCAACTTCAACATTTAGTAGCTTCGAAACCTTGATCATTATAATTAATCTATATAAGCCTCAGTTCTCTTGAAGGATAATGATGATACCCAGGTATGGGAAGATTGTGAGAATTAGACTGAATAAAGTATATATGTTTTATTAGCATAGTGCCTAGCTCAGCAAATGAAAGGGTTTTTATGTTGTTTTTTTTTTTTTAATTTATGTTTGTGGTGTTAACCTTGTTATGTCCTTAAGGTCCTTCAAGAATCTACATGATCTGTTTCCTGGCTGACCATTTCTTGCCGCTTCTTTTCTCCTACACTCTATCCCAGCCATACTGACCTTCTTGTGACTTCCCAAACAAACCTAATGTGTTTTGCCTGGAGGACTTTACTTCGCAGCCTCCCTTGCCTGGAATGCTTCCCCTCCCAAGTATACCTTCGTCACTTTCTTCAGGTCTCAGTTTAAATATTAACAAGAGAAATCTGACTTAACCCCCTGATTGAAATGGCTTCCCTATGACTCTCTTTTCCGTAACACCATGTTATGCTTTTCCGTTGCCACTAGACATGGTTTTATATTGTATTTTTAATTTGTTTATTATCTGTTTTGCTCTTGAATGTCAGGTCCACGTGAGCAGTATCTTTGTTGACTTCTGAGTCCCCGAGCCTAGAAAAGTGCTTGGACATAGAAGATTCCTAAAAATCATTGTTAATGAGCACTGGTAAAGACAGCAATAGGAACCCTTAAGTTCTTCAGGGCGGGGATACAACAGGCACATAGGTGCAATGACCAGAATGGGGATCTGAACTCCCCTGCCTCATACCAAAGCTGAGAAAGTTGAGTTTTAGTATTGTTTACCAAAGGATGCCAGTGTTCATTAGGGCAGAGGAGGTGTGGGAAGCTGAGACAGAAGAGATTCCAGGGAAAATCCTGGGTGAAGATTTTTAGTTGGTGTACCCTTTCTGAGCTCTACTATTTTTCTCTGTTCAAACACTCTCAAAACTAGTTCATGTTGGCTCTGATTCTCGTGAATTGTTGGGTACAATCAAGGGACTTTGAAACAATAAAAACTGGAGATCAGATTAGTAAATGCAGGAAGTAATAGTAAATTCAAGAATTTCAGACATTCTCAACATTGCACATACCTACATACATATTAATATGCATATGTATGAAATTAACTGATGGAAGTTTCACAGAATATTTTAAGACCTTTCCGCTCTGTGTCTTTCTCAGTCCATCATGATGATAAAATAGACTCTCTTCTGGATTTCTATTTTCCCAGTAAGTGAAGGACAATATAAGACAGCATCCAGCTTACGTAAGCACTATCACTGCTGACATTCCAAACAAGCAGTTCAAATGCCACCTAATCATGCAGTTATAGCCTGGATTTTGGCAGCCTTTTATAAAACACTGCATTTGAAGGAGCATCTGCCTTTTATATATTGGCCATGTCAGCACCTGTGGCTGCTTCTTGTTCTAGAAACTTCTGAACATAGTAAAAGTAATATGAAATAAAATTAGTGCTAACCAGAGTGCTCTTAAAAGCGTATAGAGTCATGATTGAAATTCTGAATGTAAAGCCCATTTTTAAAGAAAATTGGCTATCTCCTCTCACCTTTTCTCTTCCATTGCCCTCAATGTTAGTTCTCTTAGATGAGTGTTTCTTAAACTTCAAAGTATCTACGATCACCCAACCATCAAAGGGACCTTATTAAAATAGTATACATTTTTCCCGAATGCCGGGAGTAGGGCATGAGATTTGGCATTGCCAAAAACTAGGTGAAGTCATGTGCTGGTCTGTGAACCACATTTGAGTAGCAGGAATTTATTTTTATTTTTATTTGTATAAGTTTATTGGGTACAAGTGCAATTTTGTTACATGCATAGATTGTGTAGTGGTGAAGTCAGGACTTGTAGGTACCCATCACTCAAATCATGCACATTGGATCCGTTAAGTGAAGCACTGGTTTAGATGACATAATGCCACGTTTGGCTTTGTAATTCCCCAAATTAATAAGAAACTTTTAAAGGAGGTCGTTTACTATTCTCCCACATACTTGTTTTTTGTTGTTGAGGCAGAGTCTTGCTCTGTCACCCACGCTGGAGTGCAGTGGTGTAATCTTGGCTCACTGCAACCTCCGCCTCCCAGGTTCAAGTGATTCTCCTGCCTCAGTCTCCCCAGTATCTGGGATTACAAGCATGCGCCACCACGCCTAACTGATTTTTGTATTTTTAGTAGAGACAGAGTTTCACCATGTTGTCCAGGATGGTCTTGATCTCCTGACCTCATGATTTGCCCTCCTCGGCTTCCCAAAGTGTTGGAATTACAGGCGTGAGCCACCTCACCTGGCCTCTCCCACATACATTCTATTGTAACTGTGTTAAGAGATTTTATTCTGAGGTATATTCACATCCAATTGGTAACCAAGCCTTTTCCAGTCTAAGAAATGTTTCTCTCTTCTCCATCCCCACAGGCGCTGCCTCAGCTGAGGCCTTCCTCATCTTTCCCCTGCAAACCAGTAATAACCTCAGATTTATCTCCCAAGCCCTAGCTGTACCTCCCTCCAATCCATCATTTTATATTCCATCGCCTTATTTTTCTTTCAAAAAATGTTTTGATGAGCTCCTTTCCTGATTAAAAGCCCCTGCTGGCTCCCCTGCTTAAAATAGAGGTTGGCATAGGCTCTGTCCCCTGACAAAATTGGGCTGGAATCCAAACTCCTTCAATTTCCTTTTATGTAACTTTGGCCAAATTGGTTAACTTCAGAGAGGCACACTTTCCTCATCTGTAAAATGGAGATACTACTGCTTCTCTGGCAGTGCTGTCATGATTTAGATGGAAGAGTGCAGGTAAAAGCATCTAGTGTTATGAAGGCCATAGTAGATGTTTAATAACTTAATTACCCCTCCCTCCTCCTTTTCTTTCCAGTCTGACCAATTTTGGCTTTTCCCACCTCTAATGTGGATACTCCTGAACCTCTTTCTTTTTGTTTTGCCTCCACTCCCTATAAACCACACATATGTATTCTTCAGCCCCGTGAACATCTCACTTCCCAATATATCTGCTGAAAGACTCTTCCCTCTCTCCTCCAACCCAGAAAATCCCCTTGGATTTTCCCTCTTCCCTAAGGAGCCTGAGCCTTTGTACTTGGGCAGAATTTGCCGCTCCTTCTTGTCCTCCCAAATCACCGTGATTATGCCTCTTTCAAAATATGCTTGCTGTGATGTGTTGTTATGATTTGTGCTCATGGAGGTTTGCCCCAATGTGATTGTCACCTCTTCGTGGCACGGACTTTCCCTTATTTCTTGATCCTTAATGACTAAAGCTTTTGTTTAATAAAATAATAGAATCAATATGATATGTAGTTTAAAGAAATGGATGCTCAAATTTTATATTCTAGAAAATATAAGAATATGTAAAGAAAAATAATTCTGAAAGCGTTCTTGGATTAAAAATAGTGGTTTAGAGTACTGATCCCCATTTTCTTTTCTTTTTTAAAAGTTTTTTTGAAAAAAAAATTTTTTTTTGAGACAGGGTCTTACTCTGTTACCCAGGCTGGAGTACAGTGGTGTGATCTCAGTTCACTGCAACCTCTACCTCCCAGGCTCAAACGATCCTCCCTCCTCAGCTTCTTGAGTAGCTGGGACTATAGGCATGCACCACCAGGCCCAGCCTAATTTTATTTTTGGTATTTTTTAGTAGAGATGGGGTTTCACCATTTTGTCCAGCTCTCGAATGCCTGAGCTTAGCTGATCCACCTGCCTCGGCCTCCCAAAGTGCTGAGATTACAGGCGTAAACCACTGTGCCTGACCTCATCCCCATTTTTTTTAGCACATTTAAAAAAAAATTTTCAGGGCTGGTTTTAAATGCTTTGTGTCCACCATATTTCCAGAATCCTTTATTATTCTTTGTTGCAGGTGCTGTAATACTTATTTCAGAAATTGAGAAACTGACATTCAGAAAAGTTAAGTAGCCTTGCATAGTTACACAATTTTAACTGTTAGAGTGGGGATTTGAACCTATGACTTTCTGACTCCAAAATTTATCTTCTATATGGTCCTATCTCATGTAATCTATTGCCATAGGCTGGTTTCATCTTAAACAAAGATGAAAAGTGAGGATTAGGATCTTTACTAGAGAAAAATTTGTGAAGCAGGTGACAGTCGTCTGCAAGAGTCACATCTTTGAGTGGCTGGAGATAGTAGTTATTAGGTAGATAAAACATAACTCAGAACTCTAAAATTCTAAAATCTGGACGCCTCATAAATCCTTTCATTTTCACTCATTATTTGTTTTGAAGAAGTCATGAAGCAATCTTGTTCTGGAAAGAAAACTATTTTAATGATGCCTTTTTGACTTTCAAAGGTACTTTTCATTTTCACCATACAATACTTGCAAAGTTAATTTTCTTGACCAAAGCACATAAAAGAGCTCATTCCTCTAGTCTCAAAGAAATCAAGCTAAACCCCAAGCAAACCACACAGATTGCTGTGTGTTATCCTGTCCTGGGAACTGCTATTTGTAACAGACTGTTCAGGAATTTTCAGTAGGGAACTCTTGTCTACAAGAGCCTACAGATATGGAGAGTAATTGTATAGCTAATTGCATCTGCTATTAATGACAAATTTGTAGCTTGATGAGCAATTGTGATCCCAAATATGTTTGAAACCTCTTGGTCACATAGCAACTATAAACTGCTGGAAAAGTTCTCATGAGGGGACTCTTGGAATGCACAGTGAAAGTCATTCATTCATTCATCTTATCAACCTCTTGGAAGCCTCTCAAACTTAGACATAAGGCGTTCAGTTGGATCTATAGGGTTTCTGTATCTATGAACCTATTGAGATTTAGAATATGCCAGACTATTCAGAAACAGGAAATTGATCCCTGGAATAGCTTAATGCCTAGACAGGGTTTCTCAAAGTGTATTCCCCGGAGCACTAGCTGCAGGGCCTCTTAAGAGATGTCAGGTGAGAAAAAAGTGTTTTAAGGCCAAATATACAGAGAAGCACTTGGTTTTAAAAATTCCAACAGATTTCTTTGCTACTGGACTTCTCAGAATCTTTAATATGTCACTGTTTGTTCTGACTCTCCTGGGATAGTAGTTACTGTTTGTTCAATTTGCTTTGTTCAGGAAGTATCTCAAAAACAATAATCTGCGAAATAGGAAGCACAAATCTGAAGTGTTTCTGTAGGTACTGTGGAACTGTGGCCAACTGTATTTTGACCCTTGGGCTTTGATAGATTTTGTCTAGCTGGAAGCTAATATCCGTCTCATTGGTGTAGCACCATTGTAGCAACTTTGTGCAGATACAATGTCAAGAGAGTAATGAACAAAATCCTACCTAAAAATACAACGAGGCAAAGATAAATAAAACATTGGTATGGCCCATGTTATACAGAGATTTCTGTAATTATAAATAAAGAAAAATTTAAAATCAAATACATTCCGTATAGCATCTTAAACATATGTTGAGTGAATTACTTTGGACAAACTTGAGATCTTATATTTTCTTTATCGTATTTCTAAGAACACTGTTAATTTTTATGTAATGTCAAATTATCCCAGGTAATAATAATCCATTGAGGAAAACGGGATAATTTAAATTGTATGTAATTGGACATTTGTGATGTTTCAGAAATCAGGTTGTGAAGGTCTCTATGTCACTGTCTCTCTTCTGAATCTTTCTATCTGGAAATCATGGTCTACAACTACAGTTGTCTCTATAGTGTGTTCAAGAGAAATGAAATGAAATATATTCTGCTATTCTAGTAGCAGAGTCAGTGTAGGAGACTCTAAACCCAAAGTTAATGTGAAGTCCCGGTTTTATTATATTACTGATAAACATCTATACTCTGCCACTTCAGGTGCCAGAGGGTTGGCTGTCAAAGTAGTTTTATGGTATTTAAATACTTTCCAGAGAAATTTGCCGGAAAGACATTGGGTTAAGTAATACGTTGTGTATCAAGGAGAAGAAAGGAATATGGGGATGGAGATGGATATAGATGTAGATTGTAAAATTGGGCAGGTGTCATCCGCTGTTTCCATGTTTGGTAGGAGATATTTACCTTCATTAAAGATGCCCTTCTAGAAATTAAAAAATTGTTCCTCATTTGTTCTAGCTGAGTTTCAAATGCTCCATAGCCACGTGTGGCTGGTGGTTTCTGTATTGAACTGGGCAGATATAGAACGCTTCCATCTTTGCAGAAAGTTCCATTGGGCAGTAGTGTTTATATTAATATACAGATTTCAGACCCGTGTGGGAGTTAGGAGTAGGAAAAAAGAAGAGACACTAAAATGGCAGGCTTTTATCAGCAAGTGGTAGATTTTGAAGTTATAGAGGCTAGTGAAGTATAATGTCTTAAATTCTTTTTTTTTTTTTTTTGAGACAGAGTCTTGCTCTGTCGCCCAGGTTAGAGTGCAGTGGCACGAACTAGGCTCACTACAACCTCTGCCTCCCAGGTTCAAGGAATTCCCTGCCTCGGCCTCCTCAGTAGCTGAGATTACAGGTGCCTGCCACCACGCCCGGCTCATTTTTGTATTTTTAGTAGAGATGGGGTTTCACCATCTTAGCTAGGCAGGTCTTGAACTCCTGACCTCGTGATCCACCCACTTTGGTCTCCCAAAGTGCTGGGATTACAGGCATGAGCTACTGTGCCCGGCCTAATGTCTTAAATTCTTTAGAGATTTAGAGCACTATAAAAAGACTTTTATGCCTAAGAATAAAGAAGCATTAAAAATACAGAAACATGAGAAAAATAAATTAACATTTAGCTCTATATTTAACATATTCCTGCTTCTTAATGTATTACTGTTAAGGAAGGAAGAAGTTGGCTTGCTTTGAAGCACATCTTTTAAATGACTAATTGAAACCAGGGATTCCTGTGCTCAAACAGCACTGTGAGAACTCAATTCCGTGAGGGACCTCAGTCTACTATATTTGTCCAAAGATTATAGTTGGAGCAATCTCAAAGAGCAGAATTCTCAGCAAGGAAAGAGAAACCAATGCAATGTGTAAGTAGGACATGGCAGAGAGAAATTCAAGATCTGAAGGAAATGTAGGCACCCACATAGACCCATCTGCAGGAATACTGTTCCAGGCATGGGAATTCATTTATGCAAAGGTCCTGAGGCTGACACATGTTTTGGACTGCTTGGTAAATAGCAGGACATTTTAGTATGTGTGGAATTGAGTGAATGAGAAGGAGCAGGGAGAAATGGAGGTCTGACAGGAAGGTGGAGTAGAGCACAGAAAGAAATACGGACCTTTGTAAGGGCACGGAACATTCTGTGAGGTGGGAAGCCGCTGGGAAGTTCCGAGCGGAAGAGCAATGTGACCTGACTCAGGCTTTGCTGGTGACTTTCCGTCCTTTCATCCTGTATATGCTTTTACAATATCTTTTTATGTGCTTGCTTCATAAATCAGAGTGGATATATACAATTTCGTCAGTACTGTGGCAGTACTTTCTATCACATTGGGGTAGATTTCATTAATTATTTGGAATTTCCACTGTATTCCAAATAATATCAACCTGACTTAGGTTACACAGCAATTATCAACAAAAGCAAATGGAATTCAGGTTTCTTTACATCTCTTAATCCTTTCCCCCTTTTTAGAAAGTCTCCTAGTGTTAAGGGCTAGTAAGACATACTTTTTGAGGAATTGCCATAGAGAGTTTTGATGAAAAACTTACAGCATAGGCATGCCAGGGAGTGAATTTAAAGTAGGGGATGCAGAACTAAAACATTTTCAAGTAGTGTTCCTATTTTCTAATTCTTCTTCTCCTTTCTTAAGGCTCAAGTATTATTTGGGCCAGTGGAGGAGCCCTGCAGCCACTGCATCCCCAAGCCTCTGGCTCTGTTTCTTCAGGGCCAGCAGCTCAGGAAAGGCAGAAGAAAGACAAAATAAGAAAGAGGAAGAGGAGAGGCTACTAGAAGTTCAGAAAGAAGTAGAGATATGCTGAAAAGTTTTCACTTCTCCTTTTCCCAGCCTGGGAAGTACAAAGCAGACTCCCTGCATGTAAAAAGTATCCCTAATTGAAAAAAAAAAATCATTGTAATTGAAAAAAAAATCATTGTAAAAAGGGGAAATAATCTTTTCTCCCAAAGACCAGTTAATTGGGCATCTTTAAAAAATTTTAGATAATTGAATAGAGGAACTTAAGCAGGAAAAAAAATTTTTTTAATTTTCTTTTCGAATGAGAGGGGAATTTCAAAAGAAAGGCAATTAAAAAAAAAACAAAAAACAATGCTGTCATGCTCCATAATAAAAATAAAGAAGTATTTATTTAATCAAATAGTCTATTGGCTTCCTGACCCATACAGCTATCTCTGTTTTAGAGGTTGTTCTTGATTGCTGGCATATGACTTTCTTTGGTTCCACACAGTAGCCATTGTTGAATTCATAATAACATGAACAAGAATAGGGTTGTTAAAGATGACCTCCAAGGTTTGAATGTCAAAGGGACTATATAGAATCAAGAATCAAGGACAAAGCTGTAAAATTCATGTTCAAGGAAGGTGTGGTAGGGATGGGTGGATGGACTTGTTTCTTCATTTCTCTTTAAGTCTCTCTCTGGGCTGATTTCATTTCATTGAGGAAGATAACCATCACCTTGCCCCTGCTTCCTAAATAGATTATTGCAAGTTTGAGGAGTAAAAGATGTCATGCATATGCCTTCATCTAGAAGTCATTGCATGTGGCTTTTTATATAAAATTCATCCTTGCAGTTTGAGATTTATTTTCTGTTTGCCATCTGATAGTAATATTGAGGAAATTTGAATTGTAAAGATTTTAATAATCATTTGCAATAAAGATAAGTAGTTTTCAGAATTATCTCTGGAAACTGATTTAAGGAAAGTTAACAGTTAGGCCTGGGTTCCTGGGATGGGATTGAGAAAATCAGGTAGGCTTTGAGTCTTGGAGGACTCTCACAGTACTTATTCAAGCAGCTGCTCTTACCGACTGACTTTGACAAATAGAGAACTTCCTGGGACATCCTTTGGCTTAGGATCATGATTAAGCAAATATTACCTTGATGAGAAAATTTCCATCAGGTTTTGGTGTGTTGAAGATTCACTATTGCATTTCTAAGTGCCTTATCTTCTTAAGCCATGTTCTGAAAATCAGCAAATTCTACTGTGTTTTAAAAAACTTTCTGACTCACCTACCTTTTATATTATTTTTGTAGAAGTTTGCAATGAGGAACAGTACATCTGGAACAGTATTTCAATATGGCCCTTAGCTGACTGCCGTAAATATTCCAGATCCCTGATTACTTTTGCAGTTAACAATGTGAACCCAGAAAAATCCGTAAATGGAAATCCTAGTTCTAATCACCAGTGCTGAACACTGTACAATAAAGGCCACCCAAAATAAGCTAGGGCTATAATTTCCATGATGACAGTCCCCAATACAGTGTTTTGTTATTGTTTCTTTCAAATCACTAGAATTCTTCCCATGTGCTGTCATATCTTCAGATAAGAGCCACATGGAGATTAAATGTGATTTTAAATGAACTTTTACAGGCCTCTATATTTTCTTCGTGGCTTTTATTATTTTTAGAGGCAAGTGATGAAAGGTTATTCCCTGCAAGATCTAGCCAGTTAAACGTGCAATATAAAAACCTGAAGCCCTGCAGTCAGACAGAGAAGAGCAAAGGGGAAAACGAGAAAATGTTCCACTGGGGCTGCAGCTTTTCAGAGTATGCAGGAATGATGTCATTTGTTTTCACAAAACCCAGTTTAAATTTGTTCCTGCCTTTCAAGAACTGCAGCATGGAGCATCTGTGGAAACTCCTGCATACCATAATTCAGGGCGTTAGAGTGTAAGCTGCTTCGGAATCTAACCAATCGCAGTATTCTTGCCCGCCCCAATTTTCATTTGTTCCCCCTACCTGAGCTGCCCGTGTTAAATGACCGCCCAGCACCCTCTCCCATGTTACAACTGCAGAGACATCGCTCCATGCCTTGAAGGGTTTAAAGGAGAATAATACCACAATAAAAACTTACTTGTGATCACCCAGGCACATTCATTTCAATGACAAATAACCTCCAAGAAAAGATCCATCTGTGAAGGGTGTTTTGGTTTGTTTTGGTTTGGTTTAAATGAAATCTTAGCCTTTTGTTTTTGCAGCCCCTGGATAGCACTGGGACCATCATAAGAAGCAAGAAAACAGAAACCCTAGGCTATTGAACTTTCAGGGGCAGAAGTAGGACCTCCAAGTTCTATACCAACAATTATCTTTTCACAAAGCAAACCCCCTTTCTATGTATATAGTCATACGTGATGACTGGACAATAAGTAATGCAGCAGAAACAGCAGCATTTTAAGAACTATATTAAAGTGATAGAGGGAGACTGCGGTGTGAACTTTGCTTACAAAAATAATGGATAAGATACAGAGTGAAAAACACAGGGTTGGGTAGCATATTGCCTCACTTGTTCTTAGTTCGTCTCCTCTGTATGTAAATACAGCATATTGACAATTACAGTTATCAGTGTAGCTTCTCTGGTTGTGAGCAGCTGTAAACACACTAAACTAAAAGAATATTTATTTGAGGGCCACAAGGAAACTTACAAAATAAAAGGAAGACTGAAGAAATTGACTCAGAGATGACAGGGGCTGTGGCGTTGTATGCTTTCTTTGGAGGCACTGCTTGTTGGGATTGTAGGTCACCGCTGCTAGACTGAATGATCTCCAAGTTTCCCTCCCACTTTTCTCATCATTCAGCTCAAGGGACAAAATTCTAGGAGAGAGTGTCCCATTGCTCACATGTCCAATGTGACTGCTTGGCTTGGAGAAAGCAGGGAGCCCTCAGCTTACTGACTCACAGGGACGCCTTGCAAAAGGAGAGGAGAAATTCTGCCAAAGGAAGCGGGGGTGCTACTTCTAAAAGAAAAGGGAAAATGAGTGCTGTGTGCTCTTCTCTGTCACCATGATCCATGCCTTGGGTCAGGGCCTCCTAATTTTCTTGCCTGAGTGAACAGTTTTCCTCCTTTAACTCATTTCTTTAAACTCATTTTTAAACCTTTCAATGGTTCCCTATTTAAAAAGGCCAAGCCAGGACACTTTGAAAATGAACCCAAGTGCTATTGATTGTTATACCAGGACAAGAGGCATAAACTAGGACCAACTGTGGCAAACTGGATGTATGGTCATTCTTCCTTTAACCAGACTTTCTTCCTACACTTCACCAATATCTATCCTATTCTTCCAGACTTGATATAAAGAAAACTGAAAGCTCTTTGAGGTTAGAAATAGTGCCCTTTTCTTCCTGTGTCCTCCACATCTCAGGGAGGACACATTCCTCTGTCCTTCATGCTTGGCACATGGTAGGTGCCCCATGAACCTTCACTGTGGAGTTATCATTGAGTGTGACTATTGAATTCCTGTCTTTTCTATGAGGAAGGAGACCCAGGCGTCTGGGATCAACTTCCCCTTTAACTGCCACACCGCATTTCAATAGAAGAAAAGGCTGACCAGGTGGCGCCTCCTAATTCACCTTCCTGTAGGTGGCAGGCTTGGTCTTGGGGAAACTCTCAGGAAGGCACTGTTTTTACTTAAAACAAGATCAAACCCGAAACCTTTTCACATGTAAGTCCTAAAGCTATAAACCTGAAACCCTTTCATATGTGATTCCTAAAACTGTAAACTCAAAACCCTTTCATATGTAACTTCTAAAGCTGTAAACCGGAAACCTTTTCACATATGAGTCCTAAAGCTGTAAATCTTCATATGTAATTTCTAAGGCTATAAACCTAAGATTCTTCCATGTGTAATATCTAAAGAATAAGCTTATATAAAGGCAGAACCTTCCTTTGTTGGACGAGCTGGGTAATTTGGAACCATTGCCCAGCTCCCTGCCGTAATATTAATAATAATAATAATAAACCCTTTCCTTCCCCATTCGGTGTTCGGGAGCTCTGTTTCTCGCGGCCGCTCCTGCTATACCTACTCCTATATGCTCTCACATCCACATTTTCTGTGTATCTTGGGAGTACACTATTCCCAGTATTCACGTTGGAGGGCATAGCTAGCTTCTGTTTTCTTTGCATACCTATCATTCTTTCTTTCTAATAGTGACCCCAGTGGGCTTTCCTCTTCATCATATAAATGGGTAGGATAAAGAACTCAATGAGCTCAGACCATTTCTGTTTATAAAGGATGCTATTGATGAAAAGATACTTTTTGGATGAAATGGAAAGTGACATATTTAAAGAGACTGTCCTTAAAATGGAATGACTTTTGCTGAACACCTCTTTTGTGGTATACAGTAGAGTACTATCATAGATCTCCCTCAGCCAATAACTTATTCTCTGTGTTGCCAGACATTGTCAACCCACAAATCCTCTAGGCATTCTTTCAGATATATCCACCTGATTTCAGAAGTGCTGGAATTGGAGCTCTACCTTGAATTGTCTTTTCCGAGGCCCACTTTGTTGTCAGGATTAATCAGAAGGGTGCGTTACTTGTCCATGTCAGTGCTCAGATCATGCCCTAAAGAGTTTTTTCAAGCAATATATTCCCTTTAAAACACTGTTTTAAAAAAAAATCCTGACGTGCACTGCACAGTTGCATCTCAGAGTGAAAATCAAAGAGGTTTCCTAGGTCAAGCAGAACCCCAAGCAGATTCCTCCTAGGCCTTTCCGAGGGCCAACTCTGCAGACTAATGAGTGTGTGCAACTCCACGCTGATCCCTTTCTGCCTCTAGCTGGATGCTGTGGGATTTCGGAACCCAAGCCTAGTGAGCTACAGCACACTGCATGCAGCTCTGTGATAAAGGCACAGGCTCAGCCTTGACCAAGGGCCCAAAGCCAAAAATTCTGTGTCAGAAAGCAGATAATTTCACATCATTTGCACTGTACTCCCCCTTATCCATACTGTTTTTCTTTTATGGAAATGTTTTTTCTCTTTATCAGTCACTCTGAAGCATTGCTCATTCATTCATTCAATTCTAGAGCAGTACTTTGTGGCCCTTATTATAAATGTGTTGTCTCCCTGTTCAGGAATTACAGTTCAGAAAGCAAAGCATAGGATGCTATTGAAATGTGGAGTTTTATCTCTTAAATCTCCATGTCAGTATCAATTATAGCACCAAAGAAATGACATGGAAATTTTGGGGGAAAAAAAAGGAAAATGAGTCATGTTTATATTATGCTATTTTTAACTTAAAGTTTTGAAAAATAAACTATTTGGCATTGCAGTTATTAATCTGAGAGAAAAATGAGTTAACTGTGGAATAAAGAGAGGACGATAATTAAACGTAAGGGGTGAAATACCTATTTACTACTTGGATGGTATGGTAGGGAGATGGCCCAGTTCATTGGAGGGTAAAATGAAAGAAGATGTAGGAGACAGGAAGTGTAATTGACAAACTCAGCTGAGGCTAGAGAAAGAGCTTGCAAGCTAGAGAGTTGTGAAGTTTCTGATAAAAGAATACATGCATTAGGACCTACCAGACATCAAGTTCTACAAGACAAGAAAAAATACTTTTCTTGTTAGAAACTCTACAAGACATTTTCTGTTATTCTGCATTGCCGAGGATAATTCTTCCACACTCTTATTTAAGATGCCTTTCTCAGAGTCTGTGACTATACAGTCAGAGTTAACGTGAAAGATGGTAACCATCTGGGTAGTTTAATCAGTGTAGCAGGTAGTGCATTATTACCCTTCTCCCTCTTCCCCACTCATTCTCTTTTCCCCAGTAACAATTTTGGGGGATTTTCCCCCTACATCTTGAATTATCTGAATAATTGTTTTCTGTATTTCATTTTGCTAGAAATCCATAGCTTGACTGATATTAGTAACAGTTCTTTAAAACCTTCACATCCGCAGAGAGTACATAGAGAAAAAAATAAAGTGCTGCATTTCCATTGCTTTTGCTGGTTACCTAATGCAAATTTTTAAAATGCTCTAAATTTTAAAAAGTTGTTTAGGAAAACATCTGTACATTCATGCCCTAAAACTGGCTTATTTACTGATCTCTAACTTTTCTTCATTTAACTTCATATAATTGTCAGGCCACTGAGGGTCACTAAATATTTAGTTGTTTTTTCCCTTTTAAAATTGTTGTTAACTTACATAAAAATTGAAAAACAAATAGTGTGCTGTCTTGTTCTCTCTCTCTTTTTTTAAGTTTAAAATCTGTGAGGACAGGACTTACATATTCTCTGTTTATAAAAAAACATCAAAACTTACTCCAATGCTTACAGTTCACTGGGGGTCATTTAATAATATCAGTCAAATTCAGTGTCAGTCTTTAAAAAGAAATCTTTTTCATCCCCCGAAAATCTCTCTCTAGTAAAACTTGTTTGTCAAATGACTACAGCTCCCTTAACAAATAAAACATAACAGTATTTGCTGCTTTTTTCCTCTGAAGTAATGATAAATTGCTGAGGAGTAAAAGCCTTCACACTAATAACAGAGGAAAATTGAGTCTAAGATCCCATCATTTTGTTTACCAGCTGTCTTTACAATTCTGTAATAACCCAGCCCACATTAAAAAATTGTTCAGATATAGTAAAATAGACTAGAAACAAATGATCTCTCTGCTGAAATTAGTTTAAGCAGAGGAACAGGCTGGAAAGAAAGATTTGATCCAAAAACTTACCTAGCTCTCAGGCATGATACCCGGTGACCACATAGTCGGTGCTGAAACACAACTCAGGAGCATTACATCATCGTGACAAACTTTCATTGGCTGCAGAAACCCCAAGGATAAGACAGGCTTTTAAGGTGCTGTGTGAAAACCCCTGTTGGTTCTTTATCAGGCTATGGCCAAAATATTGAAAGAAAGACTTTTCCTACATTAATGTTGTCATTGCTGAGCTAACTAAACATTGTTAACCATTTCTTATGCACGTTTATCTGCACTTTAGTCACTAGTTTTATATTTAACTCTAACCTGTTGGGAAATTTTTTTCTTAAAACTATTTGTTTTAAAAGCTTTGTTTTTTGTTAGCTTGTTTTTCTTGAGGGTGCACAGTATCACTCTGTGAATGGCTATTTCCCCTTTTACTCCTTAGGCCATCTTTCTTATTTTTAAAACTACATTTGAATCAATTTGTCTATTTTCCTCTCTATTATTTATTTTGTCTTTATTCTCTCTAGGCAGAGGACTAGCACTCACAGATTTGAGAAAGCACAAGTGTGTTTATTTATTTTGAGCAATTTAATTGGAACTAAGGCACAAAGTCCTTCCTAATTATTTATTGTCATTGTTAGTTTTTTTTTCTATTGAACTCTATGAGTTATTTATGTCGTGCTTATTACCATGGTGATTTACAAACCAAAACCATGTGTGTAATTTGAGAGTGTGAGGAGCTTTAAGAGACTGAGTGAAAGTGATAGGTCGAGGGCTACAGTCCTGCACCGCTGCTGCACCAGCCTCTCCTGCCTGAGGGAGACGCATCTGATGTAGGGAAAAATGCTCTTGTTATGAACCTGGAACATTTGGACAATTGGATTCATCATTCAAGAAATGACAGCAATATCACATTACTATCGAATGTTAATTTCTCTCTCTCGCTCTCTCACTCTCTGTATCACTTTCTTTATCTCTGCTTCTGTCTCTCTCAAATTTAAAAATATAGAGGAGCAGAATGATGACAAGAGTGACTGAATTAGTGTCTTTTAAAACTATTTCATGCCCTCTCTCTCCTAAGAACTTGACTGGTCTCTTAAGCAAATACACAAATACCCTATAAAATCCTCAAGGCTAGGAACGTAGAACTATGTTTCCAGTGCATGTCTGGGCTACTCAGCTCTGCTGTGAATACTTTCTTATTCCTTTCAGTCTCTTCTCAGCCGTGGTTCTCAGCCGTGTGCCTTGGAGGAGGCCAGTCTACCTATTACAAGAGAAGGAGTGGCGGCTAAGCCTGTGACCTTTCTGCCATTGCTAGGCACATCTTTCTGCTATTGTTCCTTAGACCTCTGGTCTGCAAGAATAGCCAGTGATCCTTTTTTTTTTTTTTTTTTACTGATTGAGATTAATACGGAGGATTCAAGGGCCTAGATTAGGGCCTTGAGATATTTAGGAACATTTCTAATAGTGATGAGGAAAAAGAGGGAGAAAAAGAAGAGGGAACTCTGTCTTAAGTTTTCTCCTCTGAGAGGAAGGAAGAGATAAACCAGCAACAATCTCTCTGTTTTGTAGTAGGATATACAGAGCAAAATAAGACCTATCCCTTGCCCTTACGATGTTTTGTAGAAGGAGGAAGAAAAATAATAATCCACAATGACTATTAAAGTCTGATAAAAATATGGTAGGTATGTATACATTGATGGGCCTTTAACTGAGACTGGAAGAGCTTGAAGATGTAAGGGTTAGGTAGCTGGAGAGAGGGAGTACAGAATTCTGTAAAGGGAAAATGCAATGTAAAGGCAAGGAAGAATGAAAAGCGTGGTTTGTTTGAGAAAGAGTAAAGAGTGTTCTGTCTACAGAAAGAATGAGTGGTGTGGAAGATAAGGCTAGATCAATAGATAGGATCAAATCATGGAGGACATTGTGAGCTAAGCTAAGGGATATAGACTTTAACCTGAAATTATTGTAGGTCATTGAGGAACTATATTCAGATTTGTGACTAAGCTGTATTAGTCTAGCAGCAGCCTGTAATGCATAGGAATGGACTGGAACCAGAGATCCCAGTTAGCTTATATGTATTTCAGTTGAGCCTTGACAGGAAACAGATGGCACTTTCAAAAAGTTTAATGGTAGAGAATTTATTGAAAAAAAAAAAACATTTCCACAGGTGTGAATGGAGTTAAGGAAATCAACAATGGATGGTGAAGCACCCAAAGAGCCACAACAGTAGGGAGTTGTTATTGGCTAAGGTCTGTTATCACATACTGAATCCAAGGGGTAGCCACTGAGAAGGAAATCCGGGTGTCGTAGTAAATAGAAGTTAGCCTCTTGGGGCAGGGAGAAGAGTAGAGACATTTAGAAAAAGTAACTGTAGATGGAAGGAGACAGGTTGTAGACTCAACAGTACTGGCGTGTGTTGTGTGTGTGTGTGCGTGTGCACGTGTGTGCATGTGTGTGTGTTTAAGAGAGAGAAAAAGAAAGAAAACAAGAAAAGGAAATAAAATGGAAGTATCTAGGTAGGACAATTTTTAGATTGTTTTTTAATCCTAGCAAAGAGATGTATGGTTGTTCATTCATTGATGGAAAAGGCTTCATAGATGCATGCTCATTTCATTCTAGGTAAAGTTCCATTTTTATGCTTTTGGACTTTTTTTTTTTAATCTCTGTGTAACTTTCTTTGTCTCTGTTTCTGTCTCTCTCAAATTTAGGAGTACAGAGGAGCAGAATGATGGCAAGAGTGACTGAATTAGTGTCTTTTTTAAAGTATCTCATGCCCTGTCTCTCCTAAGAACTTGACTCTCTAGTCTCTTAAAGATAAGCAAACACACACACAAATACCCTATAAAATCCTCAAGGCTAGGAAAATGTCAATTATATTAGTGTCTAGAGCTCAGAAAAGAAATCAAGGATCAAAAATGGGGCAGTACATTTGGTAGACATTAGCGGATGCATTGTTTTTGGGGCCATGAGTGTGGATGAGATCACCCAGTGAAAACGTATACAATGTGAAGAGAATGGGGTTGAGGTACAAGCCTGGAAACACTAACATTGAAGGAACAGCTGGAGTAGAGGAGCCTCTAAAAGAAAACAGAGAAGTTATGTTACTAACAAGTAGGGTGTTGGGAGTAAAAAAGTGGTAAGCTGGAAGGACAAGCTGTCAAGTTAAAAGAAGAGGGTGAACTCATGATATTAAAGATCATATCCAGAGTATTAGTCTGCTGGAGCTGTCATAACAAAACATCACAGACTGGTAGTTTCCAGAACAGAAACTTATTTTCTCACAGCTCTGAAGGCTGCAAGTCCAACATCCCAATGCCAGCAGAGTTGATTTCTCCCAAAGCTTCCTTCCTTGGCTTGCAAATGGCTGCCTCTCACTGTGCCCTCACATGGCCTTTCTTCTGTGTGTACACATCCTTGGCCTCTCTTTCTCCTCATACAAGGACATCAGTCATATTGGATGAGAGCCTCAGTCTTTTAATCTCATTTAACTTTAAGTACCTCTTTAAAGGCCTATCTCCAAATACAGTCACATTGGGTAAACCAGTGGTTACCCATTGACTTCAACTTAGGTATTTTGAGAGGACACAATTCAGTCCATAACACCTAGGCAGAGTGTGGATAGGATAGTGAGTTACTAAAATAAAGAGCAGATGAAGCTCACTGGAGCTGAAGCTAGCAACTGCTACTCTCACAATAATTGACCCCACACTTACAATTGATTTTTTTTTAATCATCATGTTCTGGTGAGGTTTCTACTATTTTTGCCAAATAAGCCCAGTAGAATACTGATGACCACTACTAGTAGTATAATTATCATATGTACCTATAAAACATGCAAGGTATTTATCTATATAACTTGGAGATCAACTAAAACATTTTACATTAAAAATATCCCGGCCAGGCGCAGTGGATCATACCTGTAATCCCAGCACTTTGGGAGGCTAAGGCGGGTGGATCACGTGAGGTTGGGAGTTTAAGACTAGCCTGATCAACATGGAGAAACCCCATCTCTACTAAAAATACAAAAAATTAGCCAGGCATGGTCTCAGGAGAGAAAAGAAGTAAGCAAGTGAGAGAATAACTACCAAACACTTATAAAACCATCAGATCTTGTGAGAATGGACTCACTATCACTGCAACAGCATGGAGGGAATCAACTCCCATAATCTGACCACCTTCCACCAGGTGTTTCCCTCAGCACCTGGTGATTACAATTCAAGATGAGATTTGGGTGGGCACAGTCAAACCATATCATCAGGGTTCAGTCTGCTCATCTGAAGATGAGAGGTTTGGTATGAATAATATCTTCTCACTTTAAACTTCTATATGCCTATAACCTTTGCTTTCTAAGAATTCTAAAGATTTCCAGGGAGCCAACCCTTACACAGTTGTAATCCTTAAATACAGAAGACATTACTGAGGCTACTGCATGGCCAGCACTCAATACAGTGAACTCTGAGGTCTGCTTTGTTATATGAGTATGCCTGGGTATATTGGGTTGGAGCAAAAGTAATTCAGTTTTTGCCATTAATTTTAATTGCAAAACCACAATTACTTTCGCACTAACCTAATAAAAGTTATTGTGAAAATTCTCAAAACAAGATTAATTGTATTGGACTTAATTCATACATATCATAGATGAGAAAACAATGAAATGCATTGCTTAATCCATGTAATTATTGTCAAAATTCAAAGATGATTAGAAACCACTGGAATAAGTGTTATTACAAATAGACCAAAATAATCTTTTTAAGTGAGAAAATATTGAGGTTTCAGAAGCACCACCTGTATAAAAATGAAATAAAACAGTTTAATTATATAAAAATAAAAAGAAGTTTGAAATTTAGCAAATGCTAAAGGGTCCTTAAAGAAATAAACAAAAAACCTGAAGATTGCATCATCATTTCAGAGATGCCTCAGAGATAGAGTATGTAAAAATAAGACTCTCCCAAAATTCTTGAACTAGATTCTAGGCAACTTGGTTAAGAAAATTCTTAAACACTCACAGGATATTAACCACTAGTATTCCTTGGTGACAACTGTAACTGAAAATGAGCAGTTCAAAGATGATTTCTGAGGCATGCTGTTTATGGCAATTTTTAAGTACTAACTTTTTCTCTACGCCAATTATGTTAATGATTTAAGAGCTTTGAAAGAAAGAGATTGGAGAACAGAATAAAATCAAAAGCGTAATGTCACCTCCAGGAGGTATCTGGATTACCAAATGTGATGGTCAATTTTATGTATCAATTTGGGTAGGCAATGGTGGTACCCAAACATTTGGTTAAATATTATTCTAGATGTTTCTGTAAATGTATTTTTTAATGAGATTAACATTTAAATTAGTAGTCTTTGAGGAAAGCAAATTACCCTCCACAATGTAGATAGGCCTTATGCAATCAGTTACTTTCCCAGAAGAAGGAGAAACTCTTCCAGCAGACGGCCTTTGAACTTGAATGGCTACATTGCCTCTTCCCTGGGTCTCCAGGCTGCTGGCCCACCCTGTAGATCTTAGACTTGCCAGTCTATGTAATTATGTGAGCCAATTTCTTGAAATAAATTATTATCTATATACTATATACATATTCTATTCTGTCTCTAGAGAACCCTGACTAATACATCAAGGTTCTGTTAAATGGAAAAATGAAACAAGACAGATTTTAAATCAATGACAGTGAATTAGGAGTTCTCTACAATTTCAGTTAAAATTCTGAATCTGGAATATAAGTAAGGAAACAACCCCAGGACTGATGGATTAGTTTTTTAAAAAACCCAGCTTAGATATTTTACCCATTGCTGCAAAATTTATTTTGATTGAAAAGCAAAACCATTTTCTAAACATCATTAATTTAATTCTTCTCTCTAGATATTAATATGCTAACCTCACTTTCCATTTTGTTATCTAAATGACAATCTTAGGTAGCAAAGAATAATGGTAAGAATTGATAACCACTTCCATTTCTTTTATACATGTGTCTTCATGTATGGATGTGTGAATGTTTATCTGCCTTTTCTAGTTCTCTTTATTACTGCCTGTCCTACAGAAAACATTTTTCTCTGAAAGTTTTAAAAATATTATTATTACTTTTTGCTAAATTAGCTATAACTTAATTCTTAGAAGGCTTTTGGTGTTTGGAATGAATTGGGGAAGTATTTGTGGGGTGGGGGAAGGGGGAAGAAGCTTTCTTATTGGACTTAAGAAAGGTTGGATTTTGAGACTCTTCACAGTTATTTTCAAATGGCTTCTCATCTTCTGCAATTTCTCCAGTGATCTCCTCTCACCTTGTAATCAGATTCATAATTGTTGAATCTTTCCAGTATCATGTAGTATATAACATCATTCACTCCACACCAGACATTATGCAAAATTATGCAAGAGGTTACAGACTCTAAAACATTGCAATTTAAATTTTCTCTTCGAGAACACAAACAAATCAGCAAGAAGAAACAAATCCCATCAAAAAGTGGGCAAATGACATCAATAGACACTTCTCAAAAGAAGCTAATGGCAAGAAACATGAAAAAATGCTCAACATCACTAATCATCAGGGAAATGCAAGTTAAAACAATGAAATACTACCTCACCCCAGCTAGAAAGGCCACTATTTTTGTTTTTTAAAATCTTTTATTTTAGGTTCAGGGCTACATGTGAAGGTTTGTTATATAGATAAACTTGTGTCTGGGGGTTTGCTGTCCAGATTATTTTGTCACCCCGGTACTAAGCCTAGTACCCAATAGTTATTTTTTCTGTTCCTTTCCCCCCTTCTACCCTCCACACTCACGTACGTCCCCAGTGTCTTTGTGTCCATGTGTTCTCACCATTTTGCTCCCACTTATAAGTGAGAAGATGGGGTATTCAGTTTTCTGTTTCTGCATTAGTTTGCTAAGGATAATGACCTTCAGCTTCATCCATGTTCCTGCGAAAGACATGATCTGATCCTTTTTAATGGCTGCATAGTATTCCATGGTATATGTGGCCACATTTTCTTTACCCAGTTTACTATTGATGGGTATTTAAGTTGATTTCATGTTTTAGCTCTTGTGAATAGTGCTGCAATGAACATACGTATGCATGTGTCTTTATAATAGAATAATTTATATTCCTTTGCATATATACCTAGTAATGTCGAATGGTAGTTCTATTTTTAGCTCTTTGAGAAATCACCACATTGCTTTGCACAATGGTTGAACCAATTTACCACTCCCCCCAACAGTGTATAAGTGTTCCCTTTACGCTGCAACCTCACTACCATCTGTTATTTTTTTGACTTTTTAATAACAGCCATTCTGACTGGTGTGAAATGGTATCTTATTGTGATTTTGACCTGATTTTCTCTAATAATCAGTGATATTGAGCTTTTTTTTCATATGCTTGTTAGCTGCATGTTTGTCGTCTTTTAAAAAGTGTCTGTTTATGTCCTTTGCCCACTTTTTAATGGGTTGTTTTCTTCTTAAAATTTTTTTTGATAGATGGTGGATATTAGACTTTTGTCAGATGCATAGTTTGCTAATATTTTCTCCCATTCTGTAGATTGTTTGTGTACTCTGTTGACAGTTTATTTTGCTGTGCAGAAGTTTTTAGTTTAATTAGATCTTATTTGTCAATTTTTGTTTTGTTGCGGTTGCTTTTGGTATCTTAGTCATGAAATCTGTGCCAGTTCCCATGTCCAGAATGGTGTTGTTTAGATTGTCTTCCGGGGTTTTTATAATTTTAGGTTTCACATTTAAGTCTTTAATCTATCTAGAATTGATTTTTTGTATATGGTGTAATGAAGGGGTCTAGTTTTAATCTTCTACAGATGGCTAACCAGTTGTCCCAGCACCATTTATTGAATAGAGAGTCCTTTCCCTATTGCTTGTTTTTGTCAGCTTTGTCAAAGATCAGATGGTTGCAGGTGTTCTTTGGCCTATGTGTCTGTTTTTGTACAAAGTATCATGCTGTTTTGGTTACTGTAGCACTGTAGTATAGTTTGAAGTCAAGTAGTGTGATGCTACCTGCTTTATTCTTTTTGCTTAGGATTGCCTTAGCTATTTGTGTTCTTTTTTGGTTCTATGTGAATTTGAAGATAGTTTTTTCTGGTTTTGTGAAGAATGTCATTGGTAGTTTGATAGGAATAGCATTTAATTTATAACTTGCTTTAGGCCATTTTAATCATATTGATACATGTATAGCAATCCATATTTGAAAGGCAAAACTGAAATATTATGTGGCACAGTTAGAGAGGCAGGCAAACCTTCCTGGGAAAAACGGTCTGGCCATTTTAATGATATCGATTCTTCCTATTCATGAGCATGGAATGTTTTTCCATTTGTTTGTGTCATCTCTGATTTCACTGAGCAGAGTTTTGTAATTCTCATTGTAGAGATCTTTCACCTCCCTGGTTAGCTGGATTCCTAGATATTTTATTCTTTTTCTGTGGCAATTGTGAATGGGATTACATTCCTGATTTGGCTCGTGGCTTGTCTGTTGTTGATGTATAGGAATGCTAATGATTTGTGTACGTTGATTTTGTATCTTGAAACTTTGTTGAAGTTGTTTATCACTTTAAGGGACTCCTGGGATGAGACTATGAAGTTTTTTTTAGATATAGAATCGTGTCATCTGCAAACAGGGATACTTTGACTTCCTCTCTTCCTATTTGGATGCCTTTCTTTCTTTCTCTTGCTTGATTTCTCTGTCCAGGACTTCTAATATTATATTGAATAGGAGTGAGAGAGGGCATCCTTTCTTGTGCCAGTTTGTAAGGGAAATGCTTCCAGCTCTTGTCCATTTAGTATACTGCTGGCTGTGGAGAATGACAATTATTAAAAAGTCAAAAAACAGTAGTTTCTGTGGATGTGGCACAAAGGGAATGCTTGTACTCTATTGATGGGAATGTAAATTAGTAAAAGCTCTATGGAAAACCATATGGAGATTTCTCAAAGGACTAAAAGTAAATCTACCATTCGATCCAGCAATTCCTCTACTGGGTATCTATCAAAAAAGAAAAAAAAGAAAGTTATTATATATAAATAAGCGATTATATAATATATTATATTATTATATATAACTAAAAGTAAATCTACCATTTGACCCAGCAGTTCCACTACTGGGTATCTACTAAAAAAGAAAAAAAGAAGAAGTGATTATATATAAATAAGCAATTATATAATATAATGTAATATTATTGTATATAACTAAAAGTAAATCTACCATTTGATCCAGCAATTCCACTACTGGCTATCTACCAAAAAAGAAGTGATTATATATAAATAAGCAATAATACAATATAATATTATATTATTATATATAACTAAAAGTAAATCTACCATTCAACCCTGCAATTCCACTACTGGGCATCTACCAAAGGAGAAGAAGTTATTGTATAAAAAAGACAGCTTGCATGCATAAGTTTATCACAGCACAATTCACAATTGCAAAGAAGTTGAACCAACCTAAGTCTCCATCAACCAATGAGCAGATAAAGAAAATGTGGTATGCACACATCATGGAATACTGCTCAGCCCTCAAAAATAACAAAATAATGTCTTTTGCAGCAACATGGATGGATCTGGAGTCCATTATTCTAAGTGAAGTAACTCAGGAATGGAAAACAAAATATATGTTCTCACTTGTAAGAGTTGTTCTCACTTTGTGTATGGGTACACAAAGGCATACAGAATGATATAATGGACACTGGAAACTCAGAAGGGGAGTTGTTGTGGGGAGAGGTGAAAGATAAAAAACTACATATTGGGTACAATGTACACTTCTCAGGTGACAGGTGCACAAAAATCTCAGACTTCACCACTACACAATTCATCTAGTAACCAAAATCTCTTGTACTCCAAAAGCTGCTGAAATAAAGAAATACTAAAAACCACTGATGTGTGTATTTTAAATGGGTAAATTGTGTAACACGTGAATTATGTCTTAAAGCTGTCATTAAAAACTTGCTCTTTGAGTTTGACTTGGTGTTCATGTTTTCTAGAGTCAGACTTATTCTTTTTGTTTGATTTTGTCTTTTTTAGAGACAGGGTCTTGCTGTGTCACCCAGGCTGGAGTGCAATGGTATGACCATGGCTCACTGCAGCCTCAAACTCTTGAGTGCAATGAATCCTCCCACTTCAGCCTCCTGAGTAGCCAGAACTAAAGGTACACACCACCACTCTTGGCTAATTTTTAAAATATTTTGTAGAGATGAGGGTCTCACTATGCTGCCCACGATTCTTTAAGTACCAAATCCACAGTTTTTCCCAGGAAGGTTTGCCTACCTCTCCAACTGTACTACATAATATTTCAGTTGTGTCTTTCACATGAGTAGCTATACATGTATTTTGTTTTTCAGTTGCAGACCCAACATACATGAGCAAAGTGAACATCTTCAGAGGTTTGACTTTCAGTGGCCGCAGGGATGAACATGTAATTGAGATTGGTTCCTACCTAGGGATTATCTTTCATTGGTGACTAATGGACACTTTTCATCGTAGAGAAATCAAGGTATTTTTTATAGGGTTGTAGTCTGCTTATCTACTGCAAGTACATTTGGAGAGTTCATTTCGAATGTTCACTTCTTTTGTCAGGAAGGAATTTCTGTCATTTATTTGAGAAGGCAGGACTTTCTTTACTAACCACACATCAACCAAACAACACATCTTCCCTCACACAGCATCTGTCAAACAACAGCAGTCAAGGAAAGAGAGAGAGGAAGGGAAAAAGGAAACCTCCCACGTAACTGACAGTCTTCTTAGACAAAGCTCATACTGCATTAGACAGTTGTTTTAGAATGGACTATTATAAACACAAGCAGGAAAGGGAATGCTTACACTGTTCCATTAATAACTATGAATAAGCTATAATTTAAAGTTTTATGTTTAAATAGATTATGGCTCAGCTTGTTTATTGAACATAATAAGTGGAGCTCTTGCTATACATATTATGAGTAATTACATTAAAAATGCTTGACCTGGAAGAAAACACAGCATATAAAAGATCTCAGAATTTACCAGGCGATATGTTAGCTCATTTTCTAATAACTCTTTATTTACTTATTTATACCAAAACATCAATGAAAAAAGTAGTCTATAATATAATGACTAATTAGATGAGATACAAATTAGACTTATGACATTTAGAAGCCTGCACAGTTATGGCTTTGTAATTACTATCTGTGAGTAGCACACTGAATCCTGTAAAAGCCAAAGCACCGAACTGGAGAGTTTGTTTTCCTGCTAGAAATAGATCTCGTGGTTCCCCTTTTGGTAATTGCAGTTACACATTGGCTTCAATAGTCAACCAGCCATACTTAATTTTATAATATCAAGACTAATTTGATATTGGATTCACGATTCCATGTATGTATATATGTGTGGTAATACAGACACTTGACTTTCATCAGAAATTTTTATTATATCCTCTATAGCATTAAACACGGGACCCAGCTGTAGTTTCTCATTCCTCATGTAGTTCTCTAAGGTGACTAAGGTTCTGTGGTAGTTGCTTTGATGTTGGTGATGTGGAATTATGCGTTTGACTCCCCAAAAAGAGCACCTCTATTTGGAATATGTGCGATTCTAAAAAATTCAAGATGAGAGAAAGACTGAATGTCAAGTTATGGAAGACCATCATAATAATTTAAGTATGAAAGATAATTTAATCTTATTATGCACAAGAATATTTGCTTAGTAGGGTCACAGAGTAATGTGAAAGCAAATTATCTATTTAGAAAATATGAATCTTTACATGGTTTGTAATATGTTAACTTATTTTTTACCTGGTTTCATATAAATGGAAGAAAAAAAATGAGCATTTACTGAATACCTACTATGAGCTAGATGTTGTACTGAATACTGTATATGCATTAGTGCAGTTAATGCCCTCTTCAATGTTGGTGGGCTAAAAGTAAATGTAACTCAATCCCGGTCAAAGAGACAGGATTTACTCAGGTCTGTTTTGTGAAAGCTGCATGGTAATGCCACTCGATTTAAATACACCAGAAGCCACTTTAAAGATCATTAAGTTAGTTAAAAGCTATAAGAAAAATGAATGCTTTCTTTTTTATTGCGTATCTTTGAATATTTTCAGTGGTAATGATTAGAGGCTGGATACAGCTAACTGGTTGAATGTATAAAATTTGCTGCTTCTTACAGAGCATGTTTCATCTCATGACTTCCCAAACTAATTGCAATACTAGATTTATCTATTAATTTCCAACAAAAGTAAATACAGTTATGGTGAACATATATAAATTTCAACTTACTTGGTCCTAAACGAGCTGGTCCCAAATATATAAAGCATTTAATACCCACTACCATCTCAGGCACTGAAAATTCTTCAATCTCTGATTCTCCTGATTTCCTTTAAGCTCTCTATTAGATCATGCAGACAACTCAGGGTGTTTTTTTTCCCCCATGGTCACCAGGAACCTGTTTTGCTTTTTAAAACTCTTTCATTTCCAGTTATCTCTTTTTAGTTTCATAATTTCACAATTAACTTATTAGTTAATTATAATACAACATATGATTTTAGATATTATGATTTTCTAAATTATGAATATGAAGTCATTCATGTGTGTGTGTGTCTTTCTGTTGCCTCAAAACTAAATTTACTGTATTTCATTGTATGTTCATCAAAAAGTATCTCTTTTTTAGCTGTCTTTATTAATATTGATTGATTCATTTATCTAGCACACAACTATTGAGTGGTAGTTGGGTGTAAGGCTCTAATCTGGATGTTCTAGAAGAAATAAATGTGACTGTTAACTGATGCTTTCCTTTGAAAAGGCTACTTACTATGCAATGGGCAAGTTAAGCATAGGAAAAACAAATCAGAATTAGATTAAGCTATGTGTTATGGGAGAAATTAGTGATGCACTTTTCATTGAATGAACAAATCACATCTTGGCTCAAAATTCTCCTTAGTCTTACACAATCTGTATCTAACGTTCATTAATTCAATTAGAATTTCATTTTAAACATTTCAATCAGAACTAAACATTAGCCTTTGGTGCTCAACGTCTCCTAAATATATTCTTCATGACATTGCTTAAATTACTTCCTTCAGAAAGAGTTCTTTGACCAGATGCCATATACAATGCTTTCCTTTTCTTTGCAATCTGTGAGATTAGTTTAGTATCATCACTTAATACATTGTTGATAATATATCTTTTTTTGAGTACACGAGTGAAGTTTGTTTTTCCAAATTTGAATTCAAATTCCCTAGGAAGAGATCTTGTTTGTGCTTTTTTAAATTTTGTATAGTACCCTTGCTATATATAAAAAGGGTCCAACAAATGTTTGCTGACTGATTTCTATAGTCTTAGAGATCAGAGAACATGTTTGGTCAACTTAAAAAAAAACAAACTTTTGCTTTGAGGCTCCTTGCAGATGTAGTTTCTGAGGAATGCATTGCTAAAGTTAAAATGCAGTAATATCTATTACAAAAGGTTGGCATATGCATTTTTTTTTCTAATTTGGCCACAGTATTTTTTTGTAAGATCAAATATTCATTGTTGAGATGTCATCATTGAAAACAAGAAATAAATCAGCCAGGCGTGGTGGCTCACACCTATAATCCCAGCACTATGGGAGTCTGAGGTGGGCAGATCATGAGGTCAGGAGTTCGAGACCAGCCAACACAGTGAAACCTCGTCTTTACTAAAAATATGAAAATTAGCCAGGCATGGTGGCGCATGCCTGTAGTCCCAGCTACTCAGGAGGCTGAGGCAGGAGGATCACTTGAACCCAGGAGGCGGAGGTTGCAGTGAGCCAAGATAGCACCACTGCACTCCAGCCTGGGCAGCAGAGCAAGACTCCACCTTAAAAAACAAACAAAAAAAGAAGAAATAAAATTAGACTTATCATCAATCATCAATTTACCATTAAACACCTAATCAACATATCAAAATAACATGGCTAGTGAAAAAAACTAAATAAATACGTATTCATTTAAAAATGACATACATACTGATACTTGCACAGATCACAAGAGTACAGCTTGATGAGCAACCAACCTGCAGATCAAGAAATAGAATATTATGAGCTCATTAAAAGTTCCCTCCTTCTATCTGATTTTGCTACAGTTTTCCTAAATGTTTTTTCTAATTTGAAATCTCACCAGTAGTATGTAAGATTTCCATTTCTTCCATATCTTCACAGTCACCAGTTTTGTCCATCTTCTTAATTTTAGCTGTTTTAAATTGGCATAAATTAGAATGCATAGTATTATCTTATTTTATTTTGCATGTCCCTCATGACAAATGAGAATAACATGTTTTCTTATGATAATTGGCAAGTTGTTTATCCTATTTTATGAAATGGCTTAGATTTTTACCCATTTTTCACTTGAGGAATTCTTTCTGTATTTGGCATAGGTCATCCTTACTGTAAAAGCATTTCGGATATCTCCTCCCAGTGTATCTGACCTCTTAAATCTCTTACAGATTTCTTTTGATAAACTGAATATCTTAATTTTAATTTATGATTAATACTTTTTCTATTTTGTTTGGGAAATCATTGTCAATTGAAAAATCTTGAAGATATTATCTTATGCCACTTTCTTGAAACCTTGTTGTTTCACTTCACATTTAGATCAGCACTCCATCTGGAGTTAATTTTTGTTTGTGGTGTTTGCTAGTAAGGAGTCAGCATTCGTTTGATTATCGGATGACTCAGCATTATTTATTGAAAAGCCTGTTCTTTTCCCACTATTTTGCAGTGTCACTTTTGTTGTATGTCAGGTGTCCATATTTGCGACTTCTCTTTCATTCTGTTTCTAAGCTTTCTCTTCTGGACGTTTTCAATTCTTATACCTATACTACACTGGCTTAATTACTGTAGCTTTGCTGTAAACCTTTTAAGTCTTCCACCTTTGTTCTTCTTTAAGATTGTCTTAGTTATTCTTTGTCATTTAGAAAGAGTATATATTTTTATAAAATATAATTTGGCACTCAGAGAGGAAGGTTTACATTGGCTCTTTAGATCAATTTGGAGAAGTTGATATTGAATCTTCCAGATTATGAACATGATATATCCCTCTCTGTGTTTAGATCTTTTTATCTCTCAAAAATGTTACGTAGTATTTGTGTAGAGCATGTACTAATTTTTAAAATGAGGTTTATTATTAGGTGTTTTATATTTTATACTGCTATTGTAAATGTGTTGTTTCTTAAATTTATTTTCTACATATTTGTTGATGATATATTGCTGTTAGGCTTCTCCAGAAAACAGAATCAATTATATATAAATACCCACACAGACAGATATATATATATATACACTCACACATATATACTCATATATACATATGAATATATATTATATATGTGAACATATATAATACATACATTCAAACTCACATATGAACATATGTATTATACATGTATACATATATAATACATACATTCATACTCATATACATATGAATATGTATTATATATGTATATATAAAATGTGTATGTGTGAGTATGTATATGGTCAAGTTAGCTACACTCTCTGTGCCTTAGTTTTCTCCTATATGAAATGAAGATGACTACAGCACTAACTTTTTTTTTTTTTTGAAAGAAAGGAAAAGAGAGGAAAGAAAGTGAGAGTGAAAGAAAGAAAAAAAAAAGAATGTACGAGAGAAAGAAAGAGGAAGAAAAAGAGGGAGAGAGAACAGGATTCTTGTTCTACTGCCCAGGCTA
>CAUYLG010023321.1:0-78412 GCA_963573385.1 Cacajao melanocephalus | reverse complement strand
GGTGCTAGGAGAAGAATAGCAGGGGGTGGGGAGATTGGGGAGGGATAGCATTAGGAGACATACCTAATGTAGATTACAGGGCGATGGATGGAGCAAACCACCATCATGGCACGTGTATACTTACATAACCTGCACGATCTGAACATGTACCCCAGAACTTAAAGTATTTAAAAAAAAAAAAAGTGTTTGCTTGGTTTACCTAGGCAGCTACTTTCAAAAGATGAGTCTTTATTAAGAAAATGATTAAATGAGTTAATAAATGTGAATATTCTATAGTATAGCCCAGTCAACGTTAATGGCATTATTTTTAACAGGATAAATAACACATGAATGAATGAGCAGCAATTTATCAGACATTTTGAAGATCTATGTATACCTAAAAAGTTCTGTAGTTTTATTTTCCTTCTCTACGTCAAGTCAATTCAATCATCTGCTAGCTATCTAACATCTTCCTAGTCTGTTAGAAGTAAAAAGGTTTTCGACCCTGGCCTTCTTGAGACTTAACATGTAACAGAGAAAGTGAAAGAGAAAAGTAATTCGAAGACAAAGAGAGACCTTTGGATACTATTCGAGAGGTGGTCATAAGGCACAAACCAAGAACCAGGGCAGCCTGTCATTCAGGCTGATTTTACCAGAGAAGCTAAAAAATAAAAACAACAAAAAAGATGATATGAAAGCCCTGATTACTTTCTATTGTTCCCATGTATATTTTCCAAAGAAATTTCCATTCTAAAACAGCCATCAGTATGGGATCAAGTGAATATATTATACTACTACAGAGGAATCAACCACTCTTAGATGGACCTTAAAACGTTTGTGTATTCTAAAACATAGTAGGTGGATAATTACTGTCCTTTTAAGACTACCATTTGAATATGTATTATTTCCTCATTATGTTCCTGAGTTGCCATGATTTGTAGCAAAGGACATGGTGGTTATTTGGGGAAAGAAAATATTTAGTCCCTTGTTTTGGTCCTTAAGAATTGGGTCCTTAACTGAATAAATTGAGCGGTTTGAAGATTTTTTTGTGTGTGTTGCATATGTCTCTGCAAGTATCTTTACTGCAGAATAATCTTGGTTCAGGAACTAATCATAAAAAGAAGAACTGACTAGATTCAAAAGAAAGATACAAAGATAGTGCATTTTCAGGAGAAATTAACTGTTTGAAGTTTTGAAATCCCAAGAGAAGAGTTAAATAACTTGGCAATTGTTTTAGCTGGTTTCATATCCTGGTTTATTTTTGTTTTCTTCAGAAAAAAATCAGGGACTCTCTTAAATCACAATGACTAGATTGCAAGTTTGGGACAGGTTGTTGAATTTGCATCAGTCACCAATGGGAAGTTCTAAGGTCAAAAGTTGTAGGCAATGTTTATGGTATATACCTCTTACTCCAATCTATGCTGAAACAAGTGACACTCTGGAGGAATGTTATCTAGCAATGGAATCTTTATTTTGATGAGCACTGAAAAGAGACAGAAAAGATAGTCAAGGTTGCTGCTTTCCCCATGGCATCCCCTCACCTTTATATGTCCATTACAAACAAATGAGATGTAAAAACATAAATATGTGTCCATCCATTATGCTTTATTGCTTTCTTAAATGTTTCCTTTTCCTTATTTGGCCTTGTAAATTAAATTATATGTAACTATGAACTAAGCAGTGTTTATGAAATTTTAAGAACCCACTGCTGTAGAGGGCCTTATGTCGGATGTCTATTGAAACAAAATGAAATTCATGATTTTCAGGTACAGATAATAGAGATGAATGATCAGTAAAAAAAAAAAAAGTATCTATCTATCTATCTATCTATCTATCTATCTATCTATCTATCATCGCCATAGATCTTTGTGGGCAAGCATAAACAGAGCAGGAAAATAATCTGAAGATAAAAGAGTTTCTCAATTTTGATTTCCGCATATGGCTTCAGAAGCTACTCAACCACATAGGCCTTTAGTTTTCTGCCTCAGGAACTTTGTACTTCCTATTTTCTCTTTCTGAAACACTTTTCTCAACATACGTGAAGTTATTCCCCTCTTCTTAGTTTTTAGGTGTCAACTTACATATCACCGCCCCAGAGGCTTTCCCTAAATAGTAGCCTATTCTAATTAACTTTCCACCCCCTTTTACTCTCCATTATAGCTAACACCCTTTTGTTACCAGCATAACAATGCTTGTCTTCTGTAATTATTTTTTGTTTTTTAAAAATATAATTGTTCGTATCTCCCTCCCACTAAAATATAAAGTTTAGAAGAACAGGCTCGTGCTTAACTTTCACATCTGAAACTTTGTACCTTAAAAGAATGCCCCACAGATAATTGTTGAATGGATGAGTGAGTATTGGCATTATACCCTAATATGAAATGAATCAAGTAATAAATATCATTCCATATTCTCAAAAGCAAAACATCTATAAGAAAAGTTTCCCACACAAATAAGATGCTGTTGTAGATATTTTCTACATATTCCAGAAACACGATCTGTGAGCCAATTATCTGGATGTTTTCTTTGGAGGAGGATGGCCATGAAGAGTCATGGAATTTTGTCTGAGATTCTATTGTATCTACTGTTTGTGAAGCAAAGACCAAGGAACTTGAACCTGCAGAGCTTCATTTTCATGAATCTTATTTCTAATATGAGGGCTGAAGAGAAAGAAAACAAGGGCCTCTATAAATTTTCTATTTGTACTATTGTGTCACAATATATAGATTGCTATTTTAAGTTTCTAATTGTTGGTTTTTCCTATTTTTGAAACTCTCACACAGGTTAACGGAGAAATTAGTGATGCGAGAATACTAAGAGCTCTATGTTTTTGTCTGTGATTCAAGCTAACGATCCCTTTACTCAGAGATCATGACTCAAAGTAGAATCTTTGAAGGTTGAGTTTAAGTATGTCCTAGCACGACTTGGTTCCTATTTTCTAGGCCATTATTTCTAGGCCAATTTCTTTCTTCCTCTGAGAAGCAGGGGAATGCTAGTGGAATATGTGGATGGAATTTCAGTACAAATATTTTTTCTTCCTTTTTTCTTTTGGGTGGCTTTCATTTTCTGGCACCAGATACAGAATACATTTTATTCAACAGTTTCCAGTTTATAGTGTCTGGAATCTGATCATGTGATAACCAATTACTGCCCTTCAAACAGTAGAAACATTTTTGAATATCCTATTTTTATTGGGCAAGTAAAAGTTCTGATGTTGGTTTTATCTTCTTGACCCACTATGAAAGGTGTTTTTTCTATGATTTTACCAGGAAAGGAAGATATGTGGGTCAATCCAACAATATTCAATGCTGATCACACACTTGGCAACAAGGGAAATGGAAAATAGAATATTATAAATGAATTAAGTCCTACAATCCTGAGGTCAAGTTACCACAGTTCTGTCTTCCAAATATATACTAGTACTCACTTCCTTCTTCCAAATTTACACAGTTTTTGTTTCAAGTTCTTTCTAGTTCTAGTGGTTGTATATTATTATTATTTTTCACTGTATTACAGATAGAAACACACCAGTGAGAAAGAAACAGAGTAGCCACATATTCATCATTCTTATTTGCCCTTTGTGTATATTCTTGTCGAACGTAATAACATCTGTCACTAAAAATGGAATTTCTTATCTTCATAATTTTGGTCAATGTCTTTGAGAGGAATAAAGTGTGTCTAAGAAACACTTATATATTTTCAGTTATTCTTAGCATTTGTCACATCTATGTTTGCCACATGCTCTTGTCTCTTTGAATTTTTACTCAGATAACTTGATACTGCTAAGGGTCTTTACGTGACTAGTTCAAAAGTCTCTCATTTTGAAAATGAAACAAGTATGCACTGTATTAAGATCACATTGCTATATGTTCAATCTCTATTAAAATAAAATGAAATTTAAGATTTTCATGTATGGACAGTAGCTGTGAATTATGAGAAACAATTTTCAAATTTCTGTGAATAGTATTAATCCACCTTAATAATATAATTAATCTACTTTAAAAATAAATAATCCTAATTGTTTTGGATAAGAATAGTTAAAATTTTGAAATTTAGAAATCTTTATGTTTTCTCATTTAGTGACAGTATTTGAATTCATCTTTCAATGTCAGCTCCTTTTCCAAGATATAAATTGCCTCTTTTTTCTTCTGAGACAATTCTTGATTGTTCATTAACTTCCTCCATATAAAGATTTCAAAATAATGAGAAAATGACACACAACTTACATATATACAATGACTACAAATCACTTAGATATTACATCAATACGTACTGCATATTTTAGTATAATACACGGTTACTGTCTTGTGATTCAACACATTTCACCTTAAACTCTATCATATTTTTTTTAAGCTTAAAACTACCCCCCATATTAATTGGACAACTACCAGGCTACTAAGGCTAGTACTGTACCTTTTTGCTCTGTATAAAAGATTGATTTATTTTAACTTACTATTTTTGGTGAACTTTTCTACCCTTTTTTCTCCACTATAACTTGATCTAGAAATGCCCACTCTCTTACTGCAAAAGCGGACCTCAATTATATTTGGTCCTATTTTCATGTATGTTATATTATGCACTGAACCAACATCTACAACTATTCTGCTGCCAACTTATATTTTTAAGAAAATATTTAATAAGCATATTTATTTTGATAACCCAAAACTTGCATTTTTTTCCCTTCTCAAAAATATTAACAAATAATATAAAAAAAAGAGCTTAGCACTTAAGTGGGGTAAATAAAGCTGGTACACAGGAATCCTGGTTAATTTGCACTTTTTAAAATTTTCATCAACATTCAATTGATTGACTTTAAATTTATTCTAAGCATAGATGTAAGCTAGTGAAGGGGGACAGAAGTCCTAAACTTTTAAGTGAGTGACAGTGGTTTCTGCTATTTTGTAGTAACTATTATGAAAAAGCCATCAGTGTTAAGAAAACTGAAAGGTGACAGTCTTGAAATATTGCAAAGTGCAAATCTTTATATCTACTGTCCCATTTTTACCTTTTATATATTTCCTCTAAATGATTCTGAGATTACATATACATGAATACACACTTGTTTGTTATTGTTAATAACAAAACCAGAGGAAATGATAGGCTGTTTCAAGGAAGGAGGAAGGTAAGAAGGAGATACGAATGAAGAATCAGCAGTTATAAACAGAGGGAAATAGTTTACAAGTTTCACACACACACAAAGCCATACACTTCATATCGTAGGCAGTTACCTTTCCCAATAACACTGGAGATTGGCTACTTCAGACATCTAAGCTTCTGATGATATGACTGGACAGACAAAAATGTCATGCAGTTCATTGCAATAGTCTACAAATCACTACACAATAGTGTCCCAGTTTCAAAAGTCTCTTTTCCATGGTTTAGAAACATCGTTATTCTTAAAGAAGTTTCTATATATTTTTCTGAGATAATGACAGTGCTGTCAAGTTTTAGAGAAATTTCTGTATTATTGCAAAGATGGTAATTTCTAACTTTCTATAAAAGGGTTTTTTATTGCATTATGCAAGAACATCTCATTATTGCTTTACATTTGCCTCCACTAAATTTTTCTATCTCCCTTCCTTTAAATATGTTGAATCGCCTGTCAATGTTGGTAATGTATTTTTTAAAGAAAAATTTTGCTTGCTCTAGTTCAGTTGTTCTTCGAGAGTTTTCTTTTTTAGAAAAATGAAGCTCTAATATTTTTCTCTTAAAAGTTCGTTGTAAAGGAGCCAGCAAGCTGATCTTTGTAGGGTACCTTTTCTCTCATTTCTTTTTCCTGTCATCATCTCCAGCTGCTCCTATCTCGACAGTCCAAACTGCCCATCACTTACATTTCATAATTTAGAAAAGAAAAAGTGAGTAACCTCTTAAAAGTGAGTACCTGGGACCCCACAACAGGTTTTTTCAATCAGTGACACATTCCTTCATTTAATACAGTCCCCTAATGCAAGTGTTAACCAGCAAGTTTATGACACATATGAAGACTATATCATGACAGATAGAAACTGCATGAATATCCCTCCCCCATATTCATACTTACACATAAATTAATCTATCTTCATTCATAACAGGTATCACTGATTGTGTGTGGAAAAGCTAATTTTGGGAAAATGAGGTTTTTGCCATTTCATGATAACCCATACATTCTAGTCTACGAGGCTGGTCCAATACCTCAATTTCATTTCATAGAATCTTGCATTTATACTATGTCCATTCCCATCCACAATCCTTAAATTATGTCACCATTGTGCATGAACTACAATAATTCTCATAACTTCCTCCAAACCAAAGTTTTTATCACTCAATGTTTCCTGGCTCTACAGTCAGACTTCCCTAACCACCAGCATCCCAGGACCACTGCTAGAATTTCTGCAGAACTTACCACTGTCACACTTTTTACATTTAGCATAGATGACCTATCTTTGGCAATTAACTCATTTGATTAATCTAACAAATTACTTCCTGACATTATTTTTGGAGTAAAATCTGACAGTTTTAAACTTTGTATCATTTGTAATTGTTCACATTCTAATCACTTTTGCAAAAGTTATCAGAAACGGGAAAGGTAAACTAAAAAATGTCTTAAAGCTTTTTAAGGAGTCAAGTTCATTAATGATGTTATAAAAATCCTTTAGGATCGTTCTGTAAAATTCTCAAATGTCTAGAGAAGTCCTCGCTACTTAGCTTCTATCATGGTAAGAGCATAGATATGATGGGTACTGAAATGGCTTGGTACCCAAAAGAATACTGTAGGGGAACAACTGTTATTTGGATCCACTTTTCATAAATAAAAGAAAGAGGATAAAGAAAATTTTTGTTAGAAGACAGTGACTCGAACTCAAAAGGTTTTGAATGATATAGTAATATAGAATTTTTATTAAAATAATTGTCACATACATTCTAGTCTGTTCCAGAACTTTAAGGATCTCTCAAATTCTCACAAGAATCTTGAAAGGTATAGATGTGGAACTGATGATCAAGAATGATCGTAACCATCTAGGGCCAAAGAGGTAACACGTGATCAGCTACCTGTCCTATTTGTTCTATTCTTGATCCCATTTATTTCCCACTATCTTAAGATAACTGAAGTTATTCAAGTAAAATTTTGACTTGATAAATAATGGGTATTCTTAACTTCTATCAGATTTTGTGAACAACTAAAATAAATTTAAAAATTTGCAACATTCCACAAAAATACCGAATATTCTGAAATGTAATAAATATGTAACTTTTTTTACAGCTTTGATCATGCTTCCTCCTTCTCTCATGCTAACGACTTTCCAATTAGTTAAAAAAAATTAAACACACACAAGTGAAATATCATAGCCAGATAGAAATGGGCACAGATTTAGAAGAATCATAGAATGAACCCCATGTTACACCAGATGTACAGAAGTGAGGCAGTAATGCTGGATTTGGTTAAACCTGGCTATGCTGCAGAACATAAACTCATATTCAACCACAGCACATTTCCAACAAATCAGACTAAAATCACAAAAGAAAAAAAAATAGGTTAGTTAATAAATGATATCCATCACAAATAGATACAGGGTAAGTAAAACGTAGACTGGTATTATGATACTAACAGCAATTTTTGAAAAAAATTTTTTTACTTTTTTCTCAATGAGAGACAAGACTCCCTAGACTAGCTAGTCACTTAAATCATTTCTGAAAGTGATAGTTTGCCTTTGTTAAATCACCATAATCTCAGCAAAGATACAGATAGCTTCCGAAGGTGGGACTTACAGGGATATTAAGTTAAATTTGATTATATGAAACAAAATAGTTAGAGCTTACATTTCAACTTATACATTACAAGTGTAGAAATGGATTACCTCTATCCCAAAATTAGACAGCTTCTATAAACTCCAACATCTTACTTCCATCCCTCATTGCTGTGTCTGTTTACTCATCTGCTTCAGTCCTCTTTTGAGGTGATCTTGTTCTGACCCCTGCGCTGTAAGGCAGGACATAGTGGGCAATAAAATACTTGAAACTGTGTCACGGAAATTGTTTTGTTTTTTTTTCTTTCTCCATTTCTTTCTCTGATTCTTTTCTGTTTAAATTAATAAAAAAGAGATTCTGGCCCAACCTGCAAGAATCCTCCCATTCCAATTCTGATCACCCATTGGTGAGATCATCTAATAAAAACATGGCTGGAAGAGTCTGTCATCAAAAGAGGGTTGCAGATACAGAGCCCTCATAAACTGCATGACACTCCAGTTCTATGCTGAAGAATCTAGTCATGCAAGGGGTGGGGACATTAGACACTGGAGAATGCATTCCTAAGAACATTTCCAAACAGCAGCTTATGAATTTTCACAGGGTAATTTATCTGGCAGGATACACAGAGCAAATTATTTGTTCAAATAACTCTCCTCTAATTTGCTTATGATTTACCAATAACTGACAAAAGATATTCAAAAGGCTATAAAGTATATATGAGATTATCAGCAGTTGTTATCATCAGTTGTTAAAGTTTTGAATCTTTGATCTATTCAAATTTATCTGTGCTTTCTAAATACTGTATATTGGCTATGAACACATTTTATTAAAAAATCTAATATCAAAGATTATTTACATAATGATATTCATACACATATATGTATTATAACATGCTATATATATATATAACCTTTAAGCTAACTATTTTTACATTTTATTTACTTTTTAGAATAACATGCCACATTCCTATTTATAAATTCAGAGAAGCAATGCATGCCCATTTTAGCAGTCCACCACGGAGCACACACCTATAAACAGCGCTTCAAAGTTTACTTCTTCTACCAGGGGTCATGCTGGAATCTAAGACCAGGTTAGAATATATTTGAAAGCCTTTCTTGACAATTTCTTCAAAAACTCTTAGATCTAAGAAAATTTCCCTCTAATATTAAGCTTCCATTTTTTCTGTAATATTTGAGATGGATTTAAGAAAAGATTGCATGCATAATAGTAGATGAAGCTTAAAAGTTTGTCTTATGTGATAACTGTATCACTTCTCTACCTACCTCCCATCTAGTGCAGCTATGACACTCTGCTACCAGTCAGAAACAAGGGAAGCATCCCCTGTTACCTTTTTTCCCCTGTAATTTTTTTTGCCCCGATATTAAACAATATTCCACACTTTTTTTTTTTTTAGAAACAAGCCTTTTTTTTTTTTTTTCGGATAATCTAAGTAGTTGAAATGTATGGGGAGAACAAAACCATAGGTTGCTGGTGAGTGGATGGTCCTATAGTCACCAAGTGCTTTGTGACAATTCTTGAATCTTTGGTGTGTTGGTTTGTAATATTTTTCATGAATTTTAGCATTATGATGGGCAGTCTACCAGCTTCTAAAATTGCGGTGAAAACTGTCTACGAAGAGATTTAGATTGATAAATGATACCAGCTATGCCCTAGCCCATTTCTGACAGGGAGAAATTTTTTACCTCTAATAATTACCAACTTCTTATACTGCATAATGTATTCATTTAGGCAAAAACCTAAGCAAACTATGGAATCAAAGATGTGCAGTATCTTATACATAATGAGTTTTAAGAAAATAATTTTAAAAACCTTGTCTAACAAAGTTTTTAAAAATTAGCTTTCTCTGTAACCTGGTATTCTGTCATGGACTGATAAAATATAAACATCGGACAGGAACCACAAAATATTACATATTTTCCCAAACATATTGTTTCCTTAGTTGCTTCTCTTTCTGCCACAGGGAGTATGCTACACAAAAGGCCTATCACTTTAGCCAAGTGTTGTTGACTTCTTGAAATACATTTTTTATGCTAATTCATTTTAGATATCAACATAAATATACAAGTAGAAAATCATATTAAACATTAATAAAAAATATCTGCATATTAATATGGCATATATAATAAACCATATTAATGTACAGCTAGAAAAGTCATATTTAGACTTGTAAATAATAACACACTAGAGGTTAAAATTAAGGACTGGCCTTTTACTATTGTTAACAATTAATAGATACCTGATTCTGTTAACCTGAAAGCTGTAAGGAACTTCTGATTTAGTTATAGGACCAGGATGGCTTTTGATAACTATCCTGGACTCATATTATGATACCACATCACTTATTAATTCACTGACTCTGAAAATATTATTTACTGTATTGACATTCTAATGTTTCCCCTGTAACAGGTACTCAATAATACATATTTTCAGATTTATTGTGAGGATTAAATGACAACCCTGTATATGATACACAGTGTGTCTTCTAAAAAGTAAGTTTCCCTTTTTAGTAAAAATGTTTGTTAGGAAAAGAATTCATAGACATGACAACTCTGAATAACAAGATATTTATTCATTTTTATTGTTTAAGGGTGGCTATTTCTTTGTCTTAGAGGTCAACAGTATTTGAGTAAATATAAACATGTCATTTAATATTAATGTCCAAGGCCAGGTGCAGTGGCTCACACCTGTAATCTCAGCACTTTGGGAGGCCAAGGCAGGTGGATCACAAGGTCAAGAGATGGAGACCATCCTGGCCAACATGGTGAAACCCCATCTCTACTAAAAATACAAAAATTAGCTGGACGTGGTGGCGCACGCCTGTGGTCCCAGCTACACGGGAGGCTGAGGCAGGAGAATCACTTGAACCTGGGAGGCGAAGGTTGCAGTGAGCTGAAATCGCACTATTGCATCCCAGCCCGGTGACAGAGTGAGACTCCACCTCAAAAAAAAAAATTAATGTCCAAAAGTACTGTAACAAAGCTAAATTTTCCAGAAGATAATTTATATACTTCCCCAAATTCCACTCCACCCTGTAGCAAGTCTTCATTTTTTTCATTTTAAAGTTTACATGGAAGTGTAAAACAACAAGAATAGCAAGGACACTCTCAAAGATGAAGAACCAAGTTGAGAGTATTACTCCACCCTGTTTCAAAATTTGCAGAGGTATAGTAATTAAAACAGCAATTTATTGTTGTAGAGTTAAAAAAAAAAAAAAACAGAAAAATAGAGAAGCCACAAATAAGCATGTGCATACCTCAAACCCAATGTATGACAAAGGTGGTGTTCAAAAAAGGCATTGAGTAAATAGCGCTGTGACACTTCGTTATTCATATGGAAAAAGTTAAAATAGATACATTTCTCACACCATACTTAAAAATAAATTTCAAATGGATTCAAAGGCAAAGACGTAAACATTTCAAGAAAATTTAGAAACAGTATTTTCATGTTCTTAGTGTACGGAATGATCTAACAAGCTATAATACATATATACTCTAAAAAAATAAGAACCCAAATTTAGAAGAATTAAGAAATTATTTTGATTTAAAAATACAATAAAGGAAGGGTGGAACCTATGAATTTAGATGAAGTGCTTGCAACACATAAGTGACTGATGCTGGTACTAATATAGGGAAAAGGGTAACAGATAGAACGCAAGAGGCATACAGAGGATACTTCAAAGACTGTAGTAAATTTCTGTTTTTTATATTGTCAATAATTGAATGACTGTGATTTGATTATCCAGTGAAATGTTTATACAGATCTTACACAAGCTTTTTAATGTTACTTAAAAGTGAAAATACAATTTTATAACAAAAACATAACTTAAAAAAACATCATAATTTTAATCTTTCCTGGAAGATATAAATTGAGTGTCTGTAGTTGACATAAACATGACTCAAAAGCTACTTTCAAACGAACTTGAGACATTGTGGGACTGCCCCCTAAGCAGCCACCTGATTTGATGTATACAGTAACAGTACTCTGACTATCTCATAATTTGGCTTTTTCTACCTTTATTTAGGTAATGCTAGACCTTCAGGAAGTAAAGTATGCTAGGAGGCTTATTTGTATCCATAATATTATTTCTCCATCAATTTTAGTCAAATATAACTAATGTCAAGATGCCCAAAAACCTAACTAAAGTAATATGAGTGACCTCATGTTGAATAAAATGGAAATGCTATATTCACTACACCAATTTATGTTTCAGAATATGAATATCAATAGATATCTGTCTACTTTCAACAAACCTGTGTTTTTGGGTAAACCTCACCTCTTGCCTGGAAATATGCAAAATCCCATTACATGTAAATTCTTAATCCATTTTTGAGAGACTGGTTATGTTGTGTTATCCATGTTTTCTGGTCTCATGTTACATTCATTATAAGAAAACGTGTGTATGTGTGTGTGTGTGTGTTCAAATTAGCTCATGTCTGATTCTAGAGAGCATTCATGAAGTTACTATTAAAAAGACCTTAAATTTTATTTATGTTTCTGTAAATGTTGGTAATATCTGACAGCTAAAAACCATTTAATTTGGATTCAGACTTCTAGGTTACAGTAGTTTTTGCAAAAGAATAGTAAATGGATAAATGGTCAGCAAGAGAAATAGTGCTCTAAGAGTGTGAAGGATTTTAATTTGATCATTCATCATCCATCTCTGCTGATTCTTTGCTCATATGTTGTGTGATAGACTAGAATGTGTTACTGAGGACATAGAAACAGTTCGCTTTCTTATTGCTAACATTTATAACCCTTCTAGAAACAAATCGTGACAAGCCGAAGTTTAGTGGGATACTAGCTATTCATTTCCTTGAAACGTTTCATGTATACATTACTTACATCTTACTGTATGTGTTAACAAATGCAGTAAGATTGCATTGCTGGTGGCAAAGCTGAGCTGCCTTCTCAAAAATCAATAAAAATTTTTAAAAAATCACTTACATTTCAATAGATTATACATGCTCAGCAAACTTGAAAGACAAAATATTAATATTTATAGTTACAATGATGAAGCCAGTGTCACCGAATTCTATTGAATCTCTGAAGAAATACATTTAGGATAGTTAGAATTTTAATAACAGTGGATTTTCTTCATGAGCATCTTAGAAGATGGAAATGGGAACCTGAAAGGGAATAAGGTCTTCATACTAATGCTTAATCCATTGTTAGTCCCATGAACTCAGTCATGAATGGGCAGCCCATTCGATGGGTATGTATTCCATTCTTAACCATTCTTTTTCTTTGAAGCATAAAGAGCAGAGGTTAATATATATATAAATATATTTTTAAAAATCTCTATTGCTGACCAAATATTTCCATGGGCTTAAGACATAACTACAACTGGAAAGGTAATTACTTGGGTGTGGTTTTTCATTAAGTAGACATATAAATAATTCTATAAAATATACTCTTCAAGACTAACCAAAAGAATATCGTAACTTGCTTCTTGGATAAGTCTTTAGTATGTAACAAGCTACTTTCTTAAGGGATTTACTTCTGGGATCTAGAGAACTGTAGGATCCCTAGGGCTTTATATACAACTTATAGAAGTCAGAGAATTATGTAACTGAAAATCACTGTGCAGCCTTTGCAACCTGCAGATACATAAACTGAGTATCTGCAGTTTATGCAGTTTATGTCACTGAATTCTATTGAATCTCTGAAGAAATATATTTAGGGTAGTTAGAATTTTAATAACAGTGAATTTTCTTCATTAGCATCTTAGAAGAAGGAAATGGAAACCTGAAAGGGAATAAGGTCTTCATACTAATGCTTAATCCATTGTTAGTTCCATGAACTGAGTCACGAATGGGTAGCCCACATAAACCGAGTACCATAGAGATAAATTGATCCATTCAGGGTCATACACTCATACTGTAGTATTAAGCAGGGTCAGACTTAAATTTTTCTAGTTTCATCGAAGGTTTTTTCCTTCTCCTTTCTTTTTCCTTCCTTTTTGTCTTTCTTCCCCTTTGCTTTTCTTTACTTTTGCTTCTCTTTCTCCATCCCTTCCCTTTTCCTTAATTTTTTAAACATAAAAGATCATTCTTTTTACTTCTTCACTCCAATCTCTAACTCCTACCTCCTTCATCAAATTAAAAAAATACTGTTCCACCATCAGTTAAATATCTAGTGTTGAGACCACATTGTAAGAGACTAGAGGCTGAATCATAAATTTATTACTTGAGGCAAGATGGGAAACATCTTTGCATTAGAATAATGAAGGGAAAATATACACACCAGTAGGGAAGAGGATGTGTCAAGTTTGGAGACCATGAGGACACAAGTTTGAGGGAAAGTGGAAGACTGTACTGAAATCAAAACATGGCTTAACCTAGAAATTTGCAGAACAATTTCTGTGAACACCAGTGAGTGTGGAAGGTTGTTCTTTGTAGGACAAAGACAGAAGTGTGGTTTAAATGAGATTTTTTTTTTAATTTGCGAACTTTATATAATTGTAACATAATACAAAACAGCAAGAGTGGTGTATGTATCCCTGTACCAATGTATGTTTCATAATTTCCAAACAGCTTCATAGTTCTATAAACATGGACACATCTGTGCGGCTGATTAGCTCAGAGGCTTTCAGGACCCATCTTCCTGGAGCTTGAAGTCACAATGAACTATTATAACAGTTATGGCTTCTAAAACTCATTTCAACATTTATCATATGCTATATAATAATTGCTGCCACCATTTATCAGATTCATAGACTTCATCTTCCCATCCATAGGCAATTGTTCTTAGGCCAAGAGTTTTGTCTTACATATCTTTATTGTAGCCCTGATAGCTATTCTCATCGTTTCTGACAGAGTACATGCTCATCAAGATACGTAAGCCTGACCCTAGCAATGACACCATTTAGTGATCTGGGTCATTCTTAAGAGAGTAAGAGGACACTCACTGGATCAAATGCATAGGAATATGACGAGATCTTTATAATTTCATGAAAAACACATTCAATTTCATTGCCATGAGCTATTCATATATTATTCAGATGTACTTGTGCCAAATCAGTCTAACTTTTTTCTTGCAAGTCACATTTGATTCTAGATATGTTTATGTCTGACAGACCCATTGGAGAATAATAGTATGGATTCTATTGCATGCATATTCCTCCCCATACTAGGATTACATTTACATTTAGAAAACAAAACCCGATTATATGTCTCCAAACTTTTTTTTTTTACTTCTAGGATAAAATGGGTAAAAAGTAAATTATTTGGGCTGCCACTGAAAGATTTTATAATTTTGTCCCAGCCTTTCGCTTAAATGACATATTGGTTGAAACTGTGCTGTTTGATACATTAAAATATACTCAATAAGGTTTTATTTCTCTCTACTGTTTCTCTCTACACATGCACCATATTTTACCACATCATCTCCTAATGTACATTACATAAAATAAGAATCTTACAAGATATTTGGCACAAAAATCAGCTTTGTATTAAAATAACTGTAAGAAATCCTACATATTAAATATTCACATCAAAATCTTTGAAAAAGACCAATAATAAAGAACTATGCTTAATTTTGTTTAAACCCAGTTTTCTAAACATAATCTCCAGACCTATTTGTGTGTTTGTAGATATGTAATAACTGCTGACATTCCCATGAAGCTTATTTATTAAACAGATATATTTTAAATATGTCTTTATTCCTGGCAGTCTACTGGGTACTGAACCCAATCTGAGACTTCAGTAGTTGTGACATCCAGGTTGGTGTTCTGTTTCTTACTGCTCAGCCATGCCCAACTGCGTATCAATCTCAACCTGTCATTGTCTTTGAAACATCAGTACCTTTCTGCATACTGTTAGCACTGACCAGAACTGCACCTCTACATCTCATATTATATTCAAATACCATATCAAGACATTCATTTTGTAAAATTTAGCACTAACTTCCTTCCCCACATCCAAAATTAACTTTACCCATCTCAAAACCTCTTGGTATTTTACTCACACACATTGTATGACATAAACTTCTCAACTATTTCCCTTGCTAGATTGTTGATCACTACATAAATATTTAGATTTAGTAATTACTTTGCATATAGATTAAATAAGAATATATAATGCTCATTTTAGCACATTGCCACTTTTTAAAATTTGGTAATATTGGTAGAACCAAGAAATAATCTGTAAGAGACTGACTATGACCTCAAAAAGATATTTAACAATGTCATGTTCCTCCAAAGACAAGAAAGTAAGAAAATGATAGGGTAGATGGTGGTATTGTCTTGGAGATATTTTTTAGGTAACTGAATAATGATATAAAAATTATGTTATCTCTGAGCTGAAAAAGTATTTAAGTGACGAGTTTCACATTTTCTACTTTTAATCTATTTAGCAACATTATTAAATATATTTTAATCCAGAAACTTAATTAAAATGGAGAACTGCCCACTCAATTTTCAAAGGTGAAAATGGGAATGATAGTGTGTATACAGAGTAAGGGAATCGACATGCTAAAAAAGAGCCAGATCGTTGAAAAGAGCTGACAAAATAAGATGACATTGTTTGAGGTGTTAAAAGAAAGAAACAAAGAGTACTGAAAATCTATTATGTCCTAGGTAACTGACACTAATACAACTATACACATCAAGGGATTGAACAGTTCACTTAATCTTACATCAGTTAAGTTATATCTAAAATATAGCATCAGTTTCATATTAGTGAAGATGTTGATGTGTGAGTTCCTTAAAGGTTCAGAAAGAACCTGACTCATCGAAAGACTAGATGAGGAGGCATTAGGAGAATAAATAACTTATTAATGTATTTACTCATTTATATTTATGTATTGAATGCTTTTTTTGTAAAAGACTATAACATTTTAATCTTTTGAAATTCAGTGCTAAAGCAGAGATGTAGTTCCTGCTCTCATCGTAAAGCATACAGCATAGAAAAAAGAAAATTAAACACATAATAAAATGAATAACAATATAACTACAAATGCAATATGTGTCCTAAAAATAAATTTCAGAGAAAACTGCTTTACATAGGAGTATCAGGGAAGGACACTTCAAGCGCTATTGAAACGAGATAGGTTCCATCATCTGGGTCACATGGCATGTGATGGGGATGTCGCTCACTTCTTCAGTGCCCCCTGCTCAGACCTCTAGAGGAGTATATAGACATTCAGGCTGTGGGGCTCCGATCCCACGGCAGCGTCTAGGGTGAATGTTCACAGCTCCTGAAGCATCAGTGGGCATGTGTTACAGGGTGCTCTTTTAGTTTGCCATCTAAAGGCAACTTGTGTTAGGTCAATTAGACCTCATCTCAAGGAGAGAGGGCTTTCTGTATCTGGGGTTTCTTGCCTTGGTGTACTGGAAGAATCGGATCACACGTGGGCTTAGAGAAGGAGTGTAAGGTTTTATTGAGTGGAAGTAGCTCTCAGTGGATGGAAGAGCCAGAAGGGAGATGGTTTTCCCTTGGAGTCATGCTGCTTGGTGTCCAGGGATCTCCTCTGACTGCCCTAGCCAAACACCTATGATGGCCTGCCAGCCTGCTACTGCCTGTCAGCGTGCTCTTCCGTGGCATGCTCTGGGCGACCAGCCTCTTGTGGCTTCTTCTGCCAACATAACATCCACCTGCTTGTGTCTCTGCCTTGCTAGGGTCTCAGGTTTTTATAGGCCCAGGATGGGGGCATGGCAGGCCAGGGTGGTCTTAGAAAATGGAACATTTGGTTGTGAAGGCAGAAGTGCCTGTCCTCACCTAGGTCCGTGGGGATGGAGTCCTAGCCAGAAACCTACCTTTCGCGACCCAGCACTTCCCTGCCCCACTCCCTTATCACTATGGCTTAAAACAAAAAAACCAATTTTTGTGATGTGGGTAACTGAAGAAATGGATTGGTGTTGCATGGAGAGACTGAGTGTGGATAAATCAATGCTTTAAGATACTAGAAGAGCTGATGTTTAGAAGTTTGATTTAATGACTGAGGGTAGAAATATTGGTTTCTACTGTGATGATTGTCAAAATAGTACAAGTTATAAGAAAATTGATTTCAAACCCAAATTTAAAAAAAATTAAGTTAGAGCTACCCAACATTGAAGTGATTCACACAGAAGTGAAATAACTCTCAAAGTGCATAAGCAGATGCCATTTCTTGCTTTTTTCCTAATTGTAGGCCTATATTTTTAGCATTGTATTTTATAGAGAAATACTTTCCTTCTTTCATAACAAACTTTTTAGCATTTTGATACCATATACCCACTACATACCACGCACACATCAGCATAGACACTATAGGACAATTATAATTTGCGTCAAATCAGTTTCAATCTAACCCGTTACGTTTGAATATGGTTTAGCGTCTTCAGAAGGATTAAAATCTGTTTATAGTGAAGACTACTACTATGTTGAATTATTATTGTCTTCAAGACAGTATATCATACTGGTTAAAAGTAGACACTAAGGAGTCAGTTTGCCTGTTGGCAAAACCCCATGCCATCACTGTGTTTTTAGGCAAAATCACTGTGACCCTTAGTCTCATCTTCTATATAATGAAAACTACACACATGTTTTAACTTAGATTTTTTGATTAAATTAGATAAGACACGCCAAAATTTTTAGCTACTGTTCGTATCTTTAAATGATTTATTTTCAAATATGATAGTTATAACATCCTAGAATCACACATAGATTAATACCACTAGTATTTCCAAACTGAATTTAGAGTCTTTGCTTCTGTTATTTAGAAGAAGCAAAACCACAAAAATATTTAGTGAGAAATATTTAATTTTAATATTAAATATTTAATGTGAATATTACAGAAAGTAACTAAATTATAAAATAAAAATAACACAACTTTGAAAACCATTTATCTCAGCCCACACCATATACAAACTTACAAAATGCATTGAAGAACACAATACTATCCATAAATGAACTTGCAAAAAAAAAATCAGACTTACATGTAATCAAACTCTAATTCTAATAATTGTAGAAAACATGGAGTGACAGAGACCACGACAAACAATATAAAGGAGGTACAGTCAGTGTTATCTAGAGTGTGGGGAAATCTCAAGATAAACCACCCAGTATTTTCAGTGAGACGAAAGAGAAAGAGAGACGAGGGAGAGAGGGAGGAAGGAAGAGAGAGACAGGAGGGGAAGGCCGCATATTAGGAGAGGCTTATAAGACTCATCAACCAATATCCTCATATGGAACTTATTTTGATCCCAATTAGCTCAAAACAAAAATGTCTGTTTACAATAAGGCTCGGTGTGGTGGCTCACTCCTGGAATCCCAACAGTTTGGGAGGCCAAGGTAGGGGGATCACTTGGGGACCGCAGTTCAAGACCAACCTGGCCAACATGGCAAAACCCCATCGCTACTAAAAATACAAAAATTAGCCAGACATGGATGTGCGTGCTTGTAGTCTATGTGTGAGGCTGAGACATAAGAATCGTTTGAACCCAGGAAGCAGAGGTTGCAGTGAGCCAAGATTGCACCACTGTACCCCCAGCCTGGGCAACAGAGGAAGACCTGTCTCAAAAAAAAAAATAAATAGTTTACCATAAAACATGAAGGAGACACAGTTAGAAATTTGAATACTGACTAGATATTTCAGAATATTTAATTTTTAGGTGTGATAATGGTTAAATAAGGACATCGTTTTTAAAAAGACTGGTTGTCTCCTACAGGTACATGCTAACATATTTACAGATCAAATGTTTATAAAATACATAGGAAGGGATTATAGACGGGGTAGAGGTGACTCAGGATTTACCATGAGTTGTCAATTGCCCAATATGAGTGATGAGTATATGAGAGTCCATTATACTATTCTATTTTTTTGTATACTTGAAATTTTCCATAATACAAAAAGTTTCAAGAATCAATAAGAGAAATTAGGCAACTGTAGAGTTGTGCAAATGGTCTAGAAAATTAAGCTCTTCAAACCATTCAAACTATGGCCTTTAAGAGAAAGATAAAAAGATATAGATAGATATAAATCTAGATATAGCTAGATATAGATTGTATTCCCATATAACAACTTTTCATTCTGACATTTATAATTCTCAGTTAACTGGAGCTAAAATACCCCATTACCCTTTTATCATTAACAAAAACTATTTTATTTTTCTGACTTCTCCAGATAATTTCCCAAATGTTCATATTTCTTTCTGAGCATGTGCAAATACTCAGTAAAGAACTACCTCAGGAATTCTTTATCAAAGCCGTGACTTACAAACATTATCTTTCAGCTGCGCTAAGAAGAAATAGTGACATTTTATGAAGAGAAAAATGTGTCTGCTGAAGAAAGCTGGTTAGTAAGCTTTAAAAAAAAACAATTTATTTTTCTGGAAATAGTTTTAAATCAAATGTGCTGGATATAGTCCATGTACTACAGTATGACATATGAAGAGGATCACAAGATTAAAATCTTAAGGTTAGGCTAGGCTTGGATGATTTTCCATTACAGTCCATGTCATGGGAATAGATACATTTCATGCCAATTTTGTTCTATATACATTTTTCATAAAGGGGAGCATAAGTAAAAGACCATTTTAGCTTTCTGGTTATTTGGAAATATTGTGTTATAATGCATAAGCTAATATATTACTTCAAACCAAGACAAAAAATGACCTAGTACACAGCATAAATTAATCAATCAATTCACATTCATTGAGCAAGGCTCAAGTGGCACCCATGTTGTGAAAGGTGCTGGTATAATTATAAAGTTGTATCATACTAGGATTGATGCTCATGGTGTTAATTAATAAATACAAACACACACACACACACACACACACAATTGCGGCAAACATGGATTTCATACTTTCCTCCGACCTATGTCACATTTTCATTTAATAACGGCAATATATTCTGACAAAATACCCTCCAGCATCCTTTTTAGATAAAAGCCATATGATAGTTCTTTCTAATGGGATTTATAGTGAATCCCTGGGAGAGTGATTCCAGGACCAGTTCAACATCAACATCCACCAATATTCAAGTACCTGATACCAAAATGGTGTATTAGGTTGGTGCAAAAGCAATTGCGGGTTTTGACATTGCTTTTAATGGTATTTGCTTATAACCTATGCATTTACTCTTTTATAATTTGATCATCTGTAGATTACTTAAACTACCTAATATGATGTAAATGCTATGTAAGTAGTTGTTACACTGTATTGCTTTCTTATTTGTATTATGTTTAATTGTCCTATTGTTTTTCTTCTGAATGTTTTCCACTTGCTAGTTGGCTGAATCTGCTGTTGTTAGAGCCCAGAGAAGGACGGTCAACAGAAGTCATGGTTTAGTTATTCTGGAAAAGCACTTTAAAAATAGACTCACTAGCATCCATATTTCACTTTTTGTTGTTTCATCTTTTTGCCAGAAACAAAGGAATAATACCTAAGAGTGCTGCAGCCATACTGTGACCATTAAGACAGAGGAAAAAGCTGAGGTTCACACACGGGATCTTGGAATTGCTACATCATCCTGGAATGTAAACTACCTCTTGATTTCATATTATATAGAATTGATACAACTCTTACATATGGCTACTATTTTGGGAGGATGAAGGGTACTCATTAAAATAAATATGATTCTAATAGACTACAAATTATAAAATGTTATATAAAGTAACAAAATGCAAATTTATATTTATAATATTAAGAGGCAATATTTGTGCCATTTTAACTACCAATCTCAATTTAAATCTTAACTTATGACAACATATAAATGTATATGTATTTTTTAATTAATATACATGTAAACGCAAAATCACTGGGAATTATTTTATAATTCAGGGGTTGTAGCTTTTGTGACTTTCTCTTACATCTAACATCTGTATACAGATAACTCTATCCTTATTATTCCACAGAAGGAAACCTCTATTGCTGCAGTATTACAGAGAAAGCTGACTTGATAAATCTTGTGTGCATGTGTACATCAAAGAAGCAATCACAACAAATGTATATTCTAAGAAAAGATGGCTGCAGAACACTAAAAAATACAAACATAAGTACATACTAATATATGTACCAAACTTTTTATTGCAGCAGTGCAAGAGAAGTGAGTACATAAAAATGGGAGTGACTGAATAAATTATAATGCATCCACATGTGTATATTACATGGATATTAAAGTAAGTGTGTTAGATATATGGAGATGTGTAAAAATTATAATTTCACTTTCAAACTTCACGTTTGTGTGTGTGTGTGTGTGTATCATTTTAGGATTGTGATATATAAAAAGTCTGTATTAGCATGGAAATAGAAGGCTGTCCGCCATACTGATAATATTGGAGAGACTTAAGGACATTGAGATTAGGATTGGAGGTGAGGTAGTGGTGGAGATTTATTGTTTTATTATATCTTTTCTTCTTCTGCATTATTTAACATAATGATCATGTTATACATACAAACATATACACACATAAACTTGTAAGGAAAAAGATTCAATCCATGTAGGAGACGTAAAAAGAGATAGAGGAAGAAAGAGACAGAGAAAGAGATTCTAAAAGACAACAAAACGGTGGTGGGATTTCTGGCATTATCATACAAGGACATGTGATAAATGAAGAGGAGTAAACTCCATGTAGCTGACATACCACATTATATAAGTGTTTGTATGTGTGTTTATTACAATTAGATAAGATTTGCCTCCCTAATCGATATCACAGTATAAATAACACAGAGAACTATAATAAAATCTAAATTCTCAATACAGATCTGATATAATTTGGATATTTGCTCCTTTTAAATCTCATACTGAAGTATGATCACCAATGCTGAAGATGAGGTACAGTGGAAGGTGTTTGGATGATGGGGACAGATCTCTCTTGAATGGCTTGGTGCCCTCCCCTAGTAATGAGTGAGTGATAATGAGTAAGTTCTTACTTCATTAGTTCATGCAATATCTGTTCATTAAAGAGTCTGGAATGCCCCATCTCCCTTTCTTTCTCCTGCTTCCTCTCTCATCATATGACATGCCTGCTCCTCTTTCACCTTCTGTGACTGAAAGCTTTCCGAGACCCTCACAGAAGTAGATGCTGGCACCATATTTCTTGTACAGTCTGCAGAACTATGAGCCAAACAGAAGTTTTTCCTTTATCAGTTACTTGGTCTCGGGTATTCAGAGCAATGCAAAATAGACTAACACAAGAATCTTGCTATTATGGCTATCTTTCTGTTTTTACCTTTTATGCTGCAAACTAACCATAAGCTTTGTTTTCTAAGCACAGTCTTATGCCTTAATGCATAAAAGGAAATTATCTCATTTAAAGAACACATCACATCATGAATGCAGTGACTGATCCTCCAGTCTTTATTGAGAATGCTTGGTTTATTTTCAAAGTCTGATAACATATCTTGCTCTCCGGCACTTTTCAAATCCCTTAGTTCTAGGAAATATCAAATATGATCTTCATTTTTATACTCCATTCATAGTAATAAACTGTACACAGAAAGGAGCTGGGAAGTCAAGCATCAAAATCATTCTGGGAACATTTTTGATGTGAAGTTGAGCTCCTCTTGCACAATAGATATTTTCCGCATACCCTCACTTAATCTCACTATGCCTTTCCACGAGTAAAAAAAAAATCTCTCTTTCAAAAGTTCTGAATAGTAAACTGTTAAAACTTCATTGTCAAATATAAAAGTAAACTATTTAAATTAAAAGTTAAAAGACATAGCCAAAGAAGCAAACATTTACCTCTTCTGAGATCCTATACAGACAACTGATATAATAATTAAATAACCCAATAATGGCAAGAGTTAAGGGCCTGGACCCAGTCAAATCGCAGTTCTTAGACTTACCATCTCCAAAAATTTGGAAAAATACTCATTACTCAAACGCTCAGATTTCTTACCCCATGAAAGAATTTTAACAATACCTGATTTACGGGGTGATCTGAGGATTAAATTAGATTACATGCAAGCCTAAATGACAGAATGTGATCAATGGAAGGCAATCATATTGTTCTGCCACCTTATTATGAATAAATGTAAACATTATTTTCCAAGTGCTTACTCTACCATACCTAGTATTTATTTATAAGCTATGATGGCATTATTCTCAGTGTTGCATGTGCACTAATTTAATCTACACAAATATCCAAAAAGTAGGTGGTGGATATTAAGCACTATTTACATACAAGGAACCTGAGGCACAGAGAAACTAGTCATTCATGGAGATGGGACTCACACGCAGGCAGTTTAGTTTCTAACAGCAGTTCCCAAACTCTGAACCACTACAAAATAGTACCACTCATGTTGCTCATTATTCTATCTTTAAAGAACTTCCATCACTTTTAAAAACCTTCTTTTGACTAAGCAGTTTCTTTGAAATTACATTTTTTTATCAAGCTTTTGCTTTTTCTAGGGCAGCCTGCCCTGAAATTCCAGATTTAATTCTGTACATTTTTCCAATTTTCTAATTTATTCTCATTTTCACATTCATCCTAATAACCTGAGGCTCACTCTCTCTCTACTACCAATCTTTGATCTTATTGGCATCTTCCCTATTTATAGGTACTTTCATCACCAACAACCACCTTGCTAGATTCCCTCATCCTTTCGGGACTGCAATTACTCTTCCCTGCTTCATTCACCCAGAAGGCTTATGGAAATGCATGTAACTCTCGCCCTCTTTGTAAGAATGTAGTATTGTTAAGAATAGGCCAACACAGTGTTTTAAGAATACAGACAGAATTGAATTACTGTAGTGAACACACGAAGCCAAGTAATTTACTGGGATATTGCTGTCTTTTGTACTTTATTCTCAGAATATATGATCAGTCTATGTGGCATTCTATTTAATATTTGAGATTAATCTGAGGTGAAAATATTATTGTTCAAATTCAGTTATAAAAAATGATATAACTAGAATTATGAATTCCATGGATTAAAAGCCCACAAAGTTCTGAGAGAAAATATAAGAATATCAGAATAGAAGACAAATAGACTAGGATATAAAATTCAAAAGATCTCCGAATGTTAACATTCTATAATATGATGGTAACTTCAGGATAAAAATCAAGGGACATAGAAACCACATCCTGAAGTTTCTTATCTATATAAAAATATTTGAGTAGCTAACAAAAGAAAAATTAAGGACAATACAGAAAACAAATTTTTTAAATACTAAAATAACTCAAAGAATTTTTTCAATTCCCATATTGAAAGGGCTCACCACGTACCACAAACGATGCCACATATACGCACACATGTATATGCTTCAATATATGGCAGTGACATTTAAGAACTCCAGTAAAAAGTAGAATCCTACAATATTACAGAAACAAACAAAAAAGAATTCATGGAATAAGAGGCATTAGAAAAAAAATTATCCCTTAGCAAAACTGATGCAAAAAAAAAAAAATCTTTGAAGAGATGAAATAAAATAACTTTGAAAACTGAATTCCTATTCCAGCCAAAATAATATATAACTAAAATTAAATAACAATTAAAAGTTAAAAAAATATAGAATCTTGATAACTCCAATTATATGTGAATACATGATGTAAGTGAATTGAGATTGTTCAAAAAATAAATATTATTCTTCACAGGTAAAAAGTAGGTAAAAATAACCTAGCAACACATGTAACTAAAAACAGTATATAAAATTTATTAAGAATTTATTTAATAAAGATATATAAAATATTTGAATGAAAAAAGTATTCTAAAGATTTCAGTTTCCCACAAATGTATGTTTTTCAGTGATGCTTTCAGTAATTTTAGAGAATTTGACTATATGATTCTATAATACATATATAGAAATAACTGTAATATAGTATCTAACCAATTAATTAAAAATAAGACTTTTTAAAAGCAGATGCCTTGCCAGATTTAAGAACATTTAAAAATATATAATGATTAAAATATTGTGGCAGCAGAGAAGTAACATATGACAAAATCCATGGTAAGCAATAGGCCACCTAGAAATAGAATATCACAGATGTGGAAATTTAGTGTTAGAGTACCATTTCAAATCAGTAGAAAAATATTGGACAATTTCATAAGTTGAGTGGAAAAAACTGGGTATTTATTGAAATAATATATAAATACTTTCTTATTTCAAAGCATGCACAAAATAATTACCGACTGATTGAAGAGCAAACAAACAACGTACGTTTATTCGGTTTCATTTACAAGTACTCATAATCATGGTGGAAAAAAAAAAAGAGTCAGTTCAAAATATGTATGAACAGATTATGTAGTAGTTAGAGTAATGCTACTTACAGGAACAAGCAAATTCCAAACTTTTAATAGAATAAGACTAAACCATTCGTTTCTTGCTCAAGTTAACAATCCATTTTTATTCTTTCAAAAGCTGATTCAGAGCCTCAGGCTCTTTCCATTTTGTAGGTCTGCTGTATGCCATGAGGCTGCGAAGACCACACTATATCTTTTGCTTTCTAAAGAAGATATTTCTAATTATATGGGGATTCTCAGTTACCTTGCAAATCTAGAATACATATCCAGTTTTCTGATTTATCAAATATCGTTTCTTTTAAAGTGAAGTTTTGCTCTATTATGGGGACATTTTTAACTATATAAAATACATTCATGAACTTCCCTCATTCTTTGAAATTGCTGGATAAATGGTGTGTACTAATCAAAGAATACCCAAAGTAATTTTTCGAGCTGAGTGTTTTAGAATTCCTCAAAGTATTTTGGGAGGCAGTAAATATTTGTTGAAGTACTAATCAAATAATCATCTAACATATATACAGTTTAATATAGATTGGTCATTTATTTAAAAATAAATGTACCACTTAGTCCCAAAAATAATAGAATTAAAGCAACATAAAATATGGATAAGAAAACAGTGTTTCAGCATTCAAACAAATCAAACTGAAAATCAGAGTTTTAAAATCTTCTTGATTTTCTGGGGACTAGATAAAAGTTGACTTGCTAGAAAATATTAAAAGAAAAAGATAGCATTAAACTGTCTGATTTACTAGTTATAAAAGTATCCTCTACCTTTCATTAGTTTAAACCAACTTTCCTAGTAATCATACTCAGAAAAATCCACTATTAATAGATATTTCACTTGTTTTCATAGATCATCAGATTCTTTTTATTATTATTATTATTATTCAGATTACTGACCTGGCTGTAATGCAGAGAGAATAAAAACATAGGTCACTACATCTTTTTTTGTTCATCTCTATACAGGATTTAATGACTATCCCAATATACACTTTTCAAAAGCATTGAAAATTGTAATTACTGTTTCCAGAATTGGGGTAAAAGACTACATGTAAGTGAAAAGTATTAAGTTATTGTTGTAGTCATAGTCATTACTGCTGTTACTATCTTGAAAGAGAAAGGGGGAGTTATAATTCCATGGTTTGAAACTTATTATCAACTCAGAGCTAACTCAAGAATAGCCTTAATATCCCCTCATATAATTCTATTTTTATTCCCATAGAGAACCAGAAGTGTGGAGAAACTTACTATAGGAAATACTGACGGTGAGAGTGACAAAAATTGTTTACCTTTCCATTAGAAATATTTTAACATGGTTTCATACCCACAGAAAGATTTTTATCCCAACAAGGAGCATCATATGAATGTCACTGTAGGAATTTTATTAAAGAACCATTGGAAAATTTAGATTTGATAGGTTAATATAGGAGAAGAATATTACCTTTATTCACTTTTGTATTTTTACAAAAATAAAATTTATCTGACTAAATGAGCTTCTTACAATACCTTTTGGCAAGTATGTACTTTCAAAGACCAACAATAATTTGTTTCTGATTAAGGTATGAGGGGACGCAGCAGAGATTTACAGATTATGAATATGTTGTTTAGAGAAGATGTAGAGGGAAATAGTTACTTAGGTGCTACTTCAGTAAGAGGTGAGAATCACGTTTGCCCTCCGAGTAATACAGTTTGTACCATGTATAAGACAAGGTTGAAATACTGAAATAAGGGCACACAGGTAAGTTAAAAAGAAGACATAAAATCAGCTATGGGAGAAAATTTGCCTTCATTTGCTTAAATCCTGTTCCCCTATGTTCCTAAGTATCTCTAAACACCTCTGTTAAGAGTCTGACATATCCCAGGTAGATCCAAGAAAGTATCTCTTGCAGTTGATTTAGTCTTGCTTTAAAGGAATAACGGAGGCTGGATCATTTATTTTAAAAAAGGGTTTATTTGGCTTGCAATTCTGCAGGCTGTGCAAGAAGCATGGTACCAGATCCGCATCTAGTGAAAGCTTCAGGGTGTTTCTGCTCATGGCAGAAGATGAAGGAAAGCCTGCAGGTGCATAATGAGAGAGAGGAAGTGAGAGAGAAGAGAGCTGTCGGGCTCTTTTTAACAACCAGCTTTGATAGGAGCCAACAGAGGGAGAACTCACTCATTACTTCAAGGATGACACCAAGCTGTTCACGGGGCATTCACCCCCATGAATCAAACATCTCCCGTTAGCCCTATTTTCAACATTGGGAACAAAATTTCAACATCAGACTTGGCAGGCAAACATCCAAACCAAAGCAGTGCTTGTGTAACATTTAATAGTAATGTTGTGATTATTTGTCATATGCCAAATATTGTGATAAGAAATAAATATATATCTTACAAAAACTTTTTGGCTACAAATCTTTACCCATATTTTACAAAGCCAGGAATAAAATTAAGATCTAACTGACACCAAAGTCTATCTTTGCATCCCTGCACACAGACCATGCTCTCTACAAAATACTTTGTTAAAAGGAGATAACGTAAACTACTTAATATCGTTAATATTACATCTTTAAGATATTAGATTATTTTCCTCTTATTTATTTTTGCTTTTGCAATTGTACATGTATATATTTTTCCCTTTGAGATTAATCAATTAATTGCTATATAGCTTTTGCCTTCTTTTCAAAAATTTTAAAAACTTAGAATGACAGGGAGTGAACTAACCTTTGTTGTAGAAGCTACAACAAATTAGGACAAAATATTTGAAACAACTAATCTCAAGACATGAGGCAAAGAAGAACAGTTCTCTGTAAATGAAAGGAAATGAATAAACTATGTCCTGTATGTATCCAATCATAATGCCTAGAAAGAGGTTTTGTTGTTGTTGCTGTTTTTTAATATATATTTTATTGCGTTTTAGATTTTGGGGTACATGTTAAGAACATGCAGGATTGTTGCATAGGTACATACATGACAATGTGGTTTGCTGCCTTTCTCCTCATCACCTATATCTGGCATTTCTCCCCATGTTATCCCTCCCCAACTCCCTACCCCCACTCCCCATCCCTCCCCTAGTTCCCCTCCACAGACCTCAGTGTGATGCTCCCCTCCCTTTGTAGGGACATGGATGAACCTGAAAATCATCATTCTTGGCAAACTGACACAAGAACATAAAATCAAACATCGCATGTTCTCACTCATCGGTGGGTATTGAACAATGAGAATGCATAGAAAGAGTTTTTAAGCTCTAGTGCAGGGAGAGGTAATCCAGACAGAGTTCAACAGTCTCCCTGAAGTGAAGAAACATAACTCGGTGTCTGTGGAGACTAAATTATAGTTTTAATAGTATGAGAAGGGATAAAGCTGAACTGAGAAGTCCCACTCCAGCTTTAAAATGATTCCATATTTGTACATTCACGTGAAGAAACTATACAAAGAGAAGAATCACTCAAAAATATTAATACTTTCCAAAGTTGAGAAAAGACCAACAGTAACTCCCATTACCACCACCGAGAGTGGAAGAGTTAATAATTCAGGAAGCATTGATTAGAAAAGGCAGCAGCAGTTTACCTGAGCAGTAAAACAAAATTAGCCCTAGACTTTATCACTGCTCGTCTCATATAACAAATTCGAAGAGCAAGACCTAGATTTTCACACTACTTACAAATACATTAATATGCCTTCCAGAAAAAAAGCACCAGATTATTTCTAGGAATAGAAACAGCACCCCAAAAATTACAGTGTTAATATTTAATTTAAAAAACTGTAAGATGGCCAGGCATGGTGGCTCACATCTGTAATCCCAGCACTTTGGGAGGTCGAGGTGAGTGGATGACAAGGTCAAGAGTCGGAGATCATCCTGGCCAACATGGTGAAACTCCGTCTCTACTAAAAAAAAAATACAAAAATTAGCTGGACATGGTGGCGTGTGCCCATAGTCCCAGCTAGTTGGGAAGCTGAGGCAGGAGAATCACTTGAGCTCGGGAGGCAGAGGGTGCAGTGAGCCAAGATTGCACCACAGCGTTCCAGCCTGGCAACATAGCATGACTCTGTCTCCCAAAAAAAATAAAACTTTGCATATCTTATATTCTTTGTATATAAGATATGCAAAGAAGTAAGAAAATATAGCTCATGAGTAGAGAAATCAAATAAAATTTACTTAAAATGGTATGAAAACAGACACATAGAACAATGGAACAGGATAGAGAACCCAGAAATAAATCCACACATCTGCAGACAACTGATTTTTTTTTAAGTGCCAATACACATTGGAAAAAGAACAATCTCTTCAATAAATGGTGCTGGGAAAATCAGATCCACATAGAGAAGAATAAGACTAGAAACCTCTGTCTCACTATACTAAAAATAATCAACTCAAAGTGGATTAAAGACAAATGTAAGACACAAAACTATGATACTAGTACAAGAATGGGGGGAATGCTTTATGACATTGGACTAGGCAAGGATTTCTTAAATAAGACCTCAAAAACGTGGACGACAAATGCAAAAAGAGATGACAAAAGCAAAAATAGTAACATCACCGAAAAAGCTTCTTCACAGCAAAGTAAACAATCAATTAAGTGGAGAGACAACTTACAGAATGGGAGAAAATATTTGTAAAGTATACATCTAAAAAAGGATTAATACCCAGAGTATATAGGAATCCAGACAACTCAATAGCAAAATAAAAAGAAAACAATTAAATTTTTTAAATGGGCTGAAGACCTACATAGACACTTCTCAAAAGAAGACAAATGGCCAATGGGTACGTGAAAAAATGTTCAATATCACTAATCAAGAGAAATCAAATCAAAACCACAATGAGATATTTCCTCACCAATTAGAATGGCTATCAAAAAGACAAAAAATAACAAGTATTGTTGAGGATGTAAAGAAAAAGGAACACTTATATACTCTTGGTGGGAATGTAAATTAGTAGAACCATTGTGGAAAACAGCATGAAGGATCCTCAAAAATTAGAAACAGAACTATTATGTGATCCAGGAATCCCACTATTGAATATATTCAAAGGAAATGAAATTGGTGTGTCACAGATATCTGCACTCCTACGTTTACTGAAGCACTATTCACAACAGGCAAGATATGAAATCAACCTAAGTGTTTCACCATTAATGAATAGATAAAGAAAATGTGTAATGGAATGAAATGCTATGAAATACTAGTGACATAGTATAGAAACTATGGAATAAAATAGAACACTATTCAGCCATAAAAAATGAATGAAATCTTGCTATCTGTGAAAAACATGAATGGACCTGGAGGACATTATATTGTGAAATAAGTCAGATACGGAAAGACAAATACTGCATGATCACATTCATATATGAAATCTAAAAAAGTTGATTTCATAAAAGTAGAGAATAGAACAGTGGTTATTAGAGACTAGGGAGGGTAGGGAGAGGGAAGGATGGCAAGAGGTTAATCAAGAGGTGCAAAGTTACAATTGGATAGAAGAAATAAGTTTTGGGGTTCTATTGTATGGTATTATGATTATAGTTAATAATGTATATTTCAAAATAACTAGAAGGATTTTTAATGTTCTCACCACAAAATGATAAATGGTTGAGGTGATATGTTATTCACCCTGATTTGATCATTTCACAATATACATTTATCAAAATATCACATTGTACCCCATAAATATGTACAATTATTATGTGCCTTTTAAAAATTTTAAAATGGAAGCAAGGTTTTCAGCCTAGCAATTTATAAAATGTATTATAGAAGTAAATTTATAAATTAACTAAAAATAATTGTTACTTATCTTTAAAAAATTCAAAGGCTGAAATAATTCATCACCAGCAAATGCAAACTGCAAGAAATGTTAGACAACATCTTTGTTGAAGAAATAAAATGATCTGAGTGTAAATCAATATCTACACAAAATAATAAAAAGAACCAGAAATGGTAACTAACTGGGTAAAAATATATATTCTTTATATTATCAAAGGTCCAAAAAGAGAGTTTACAGTTTAAAACTAAGATAAAAGTAATGTGTTGCAGAGTTTATGTCACACGCATAAGTAAATTTATGACAATAACAGAAGAGGAAAAGAGAAATGATACTGTTTCCAGGTTGTTCTATCAACTTGTGTTTCACTTGAAAATAAATTACAATAAGTAAAATATATATTCTACATATTCTAGTGCACACACTAAATATTAAAAAGACTTAAAATTTAAAAAGCAAAACAGAAGAGAAATAATTTGTAATTATAACAAAGAAACAGTACTAGTGTCACTGATTTTCTCTGCTTAATTTTATTGATTTCCACTCATTTGTCAACTCCTTTCTTTTACTAAAGTTTGCATTAATTTACTCTGCTCCTCCTAATATTTATGATGGATACTCTGTTGTAATTGATTTGGGATCATTCTTCATTTCTTACATAGGTATTTAGTGTATTAAATTTACCTCTAATACAGCTTTATTTGATTGCCATGTACTTGATACATTTTTACATTTTCTTTATTTCAAAGCACTTTAAAATTTCCCTTTTGTTTCTTCCTTGACTCATGAATTATTCAGATGTATGATATTTATGTTCCAAATATTGGGACATTTTTGAGACAGACCTCTGCTATTGACCTCTAATTTAATTCTATTAGGGTTATAGATATCAAAATACTATAAAGTATTCCTTTTTCTATTTTTGTTGAGATGTAAAGTTAGGTTATTTGAAATCTTAATTTATTTTTTTAATTAGCTGTTTATTGGTATAAACTTCTCCCTGGGAACTCCTTTTCCTGCATGTCATAAAAAAATTATGTTATGTTTTTATGTTTGTTTCAAGATATTTATCTTTTATTTGATGCATTTATTTTTTAGAAGCATGTTTATTAATTTCCAAATATTCATAAATTTTCCAGTTTTTCTCCTATTATTAATTTCTGTCATACCATTGTGATCAGGGGCAGTATTTGATATGATTTCATTTGTCTTAAATATTTTGAAGCTTGTTGTGGGTCTAAAATAGGATCTATATTGGAAAATGTTTTACATGCACTTGGGAAGAATGTGTATCTGGATGGGATGTTCTGTAAATTCTGTTAGATCTATTTCCCCTGACGCACACTTTCATTCCAATGTTCCTTACTTATTTTCTGTCTGAATGTTCTAACATAGAACATCAAAAAAATAATTAAGAAAATAATTCCATTTAAAATAGTAACAAAAAAGAAATAAATGAAATTCTCAGAAATAAATTTAACCAAGGAAGTGTAATCTCTATACTCTGAAAACTCTAAAACATTCATTTAAAAAAATACATTAATGAAAAAATATTTTATGTTCATGGATCAGAAGAATCAAAAATTTCCAAATGTCCATACTGTCAAAAATGATCTAATATAAATGAGACTATTTTCTTACTTTCTTTTTCAGATAGTTTGTTGTTAACATATGGAATTGCTACTGATTTTTATGTATTGATTTTATACTGCAACTTTATTAAATTTGTTTACCAGTTCTAACATATTTTTGGTGGTGTTTTAGAGTTTTCTATGTATAAAATTATGTCATCAGCGAACAGAGAAAATTTCACTTCTTTCCCACCTATTTGGATGTCTTTTATTTCTTTTTCTTGCCTAAGTGCTCCAGCTAGGTCTTCCAGTATAATGCTAAGTAAAAGTGGCAAAAATAGGTATCCTTGTCCAATTCCCAATCTTAGAAGGAAAGCTTTCAACTTTTTACCATTGTGTGTAATGTTAACTGCGTATTTGTCATATAGGACTGTTTGAAGTATATTTCTTCTATGCCTAATTTGTTGATAGTTTTTATTGTAAAACAATGTAAAATTTTGTCAAATGCTTTTTTTTGGCATCCATCGAGATAATCATATGATTTTTGTTCTAAATTTTTTGTAGTGGTATGCCACATTTATTAATTTGTGTATGTTAAAGGATCCTCACATCCCAGGGATAAATCTTAATTTGTTATGGCAAATTATTCATTTCATGTAGTGTTGAATTTGGTTTGCTGGAGTTTCTTAAGCATTCATGTTCATCAGTTCTTTGCATTCATGTTCATCAGTAGTAATATTGGCTGGTTGTATGCTTTTTCTCGTAGAATTTGACCCCAAAGTACAGTCAACAAAATAAAAAATTAAAAAATGGGATATATCAAATGAGAAAGCTTCCAAATATCAAAAGAAACAACTACTATAGTGAAGAGACAACCTATGTGTTAGGAGAAAATATTTAACAATACATTTGATAAGGAGTTAATATCCAAAATACGTATGGAATTCAAAAAACTGAATAGCAAGAAAATAAATAAGCCAATTAGAAATTGGGTGAATAAATATGTATCAAAGAAGACATACAAATGGCCAACTGATATATGGAAAGACGCTCAACATCACAGTCATTAGGGAATTGCAAATTAAAACCACAATGAGATATCACTTAATGCAGAAAAAAAAGGAACTCTTATATGATGTTGGTTGGATGTTAATTAGTATAGTCCCTACAGAAAACAGTAAAGAGACTTCTCCAAAATTGAAAGTAATATTACTCTATGATCCAGCAGTTTCATTTTGGGGTATATAGCCAAAGTAACTGAATCTCAAAATGTCAAAAAAGGTAACTGAATTCTCATGTTCATTGCAGCATTACTCACAAAAGCCAAGGTAGGTAATCATCCTAAGTGTCCATCAATGATGAATGAAGAAAATTAGGCAATTATACAAACAGGAATCAAATAATTATGCTAATGAGATAAACTGGACAAAAAGAGTATACAATCTAGAGAATGCATACTAATCTTTCATGATGGAAAGCAGATGAATAGTTACCTGAGGTTAGGGTGTGTGGTAGAGGGAAATACTCAATGGTATGTGTGGAAACTTCTGGGCTATATATAATTACCTTAATTTTGGTGATGGTTTCCACATATGCAGATATATGTGAGTGTGACAGATGATAGAAAATATGTGTGTCAAAGCTTATCAAATTATAGCAGTATATTTTATTTATATATCAATAATTTGATTTTTAAAAAGAAAAATCAGGATCGAGGCTGATGTAATAAAACTGATAATTTTATAACACTTAAAGCATCAAATTGCTTTGCAAAGGAATTGAGGACATTTAGATTCCTATCTAAAGGTTTTTTCCAGTTGTACCTGTTTGAATCAGCAGCATTTTTAAAGATAAATAATAATTAAATATCATATTATTGCAATTTAAGAATTTAGATTATTTTAAATAACTACTGATTGTTGTTCTTCCAGTATAAACCATAGCCAATAATCTCAAAGCAAACCAAATGAATCCATTTCTCATCTAACTGAGTAGGACTTGAAGGGCCATTTCTCTAATACGCAGAATACCCACTCCCCTGTAACTATTCAGAATAACAGTCACCAACTTCAATCTACTACAGTTATAAGTTTTTATAAAAATAAATGTTTGTACTCCAAATTTGTTTAAAATAGTATATAATAATATATTTGTTAAAGCACATTCTGATGGTAAAGGGAGGAATTCCAGGTATGGAAGTTTTTCCTGCTACCCCACAAGTTATTAAAATAATCCACTCTATTTCAGTGCTTGATTTTAAGAGATAGAGAATTGAAAATATATTATCCTCACACAAAATGCTCTCAGTAAGCTCCATATTAGTAGAAATTGAGTTTTGTCTAAGAACAATCTTACTGCATCTTTTATACTAAATAAAAATATTTAAACTGAACTTTGGACAGTAGACATTAAGCATAAGTTAAGTATTTGTACTTATATAAGGCTCAGATCACTGAGTTACAATCAAATTTAATCAGAAAGAATTTCCTAACCATCACAGATGATATTTATTATCATCCTAAGTAACAAATTGGAAAAAAAATCTAAAGAACTGTAATTCTTTAATTAAAAAATAAAATTGGACTTAGGGGGTACATGTGCTTGTTACCTGAGTATCATATGTGTAATGGTGGAGGTTGGACTTCTAGTGTGCCTTTCACCTAAACATTGAACTCTACACCCCACAGGGAATTTTTCACTCTCATGCTCTCCCGCTTTGGAGTCCTCAAGGTCTATTCTCTTTATCTTTACTATCATATAGCCCCATCTGATATGGTTTGGATTTGGGTCCCTGCCCAAATCTCATATCAAATTGGAGGAGGTGAATGGTGGGAGGTGATTGGATCATGGGGATGGATATCCCTCCTTGGTGTGCTCATGACAGTGAGTGAGCTCTCACAAAATCTAATGGTTTAAAAGTGTGTGGCACTTCCACCTTCACACTCTCTATCTCCTTTCACCACGCGAAGAAGGTCTTTGCTTCCCTTTCACCTTTCACCATGATTGTAGGTTTTCTGAGGCCTCCTAGTCATGCTTCCTGTTAAGCCTGTGGAACTGTGAGTCAATTAAACCTTTTTTCTTATAAATTACCCGATCTCAGGTAATTCTTTAAAGCAGTGTAAAAATAGACAACTATGCCATAATTCAGCTCCCATTTACAAGTGAAAATATGTGATATTTTATTTTCTGCTTCTGAATTCCTTCACTTAGTATAACGCCCTTCAGCCCCATTCATGTTGTGGGTATCTACCCATAGGAAAGTAAATCATTATATAAAAATGACACCAGCACATATATATTGCAGCACAGTTTACAATAACAAAGTCATGGAAACAACCTAAGTGTCCACCAACAGTTGACTGGATAAAGAAAATGTGGTATGCGTACTCCAAGGAATACTATGCAGCCATAAAAATGAACATAATCTACTTGCATTTTAAGAGATCCCTTGATCAAGGCTCAATAGCATAGTGATCTCCTCCTTCTCATCATTGCTTCTTGACTTTTCTCCCCACCCCAAAATCTTTCTTTGCTTTTGTCATATCTATTCCATTTGTCCTACATTAGCGTACTTTTTACTTCATTGTGTTAGTGTCTCATTATAATCAATAATATAATCCACAAGCTTCCTTTTCTAGAAGAAAGAATGTGAAATAATAATCCTAAGTCATCTTCTTAAAGATTTTAGCTTGTCTGCCATCCTGAAAGCTGTATTGTACCATCTTTCTACCTGGATATTTATGTGGATATCATACCCATAAGTCCTTTCTACTCCTGGAATAATTTCTTTTACTTTTCTCCAGAATTATGTATATCCATTTTTATCTAGTTATTTTGAAATATATGTATATATCTAATATATGAACTTTATGGATTTATATATGTAGTTTATAGTTGCACACAGGTTTATGTGCGTGCATGTGTGTACATATTTATATAAACATACATAAAATAAAATTTTAAAAAGTCTGTCTTTAATGAAGGTTAACATTGCCCTCTTCTTTGATTACTGATCGTGTTTACTTATACGAAGAAATGTTGCGATTATTTTTCACTTATCTATTTGGTGCCTAATATCATAATAGACATATATTATGTCATATAACTTCTTTATATATAAACTCCACATTTTATATGGAATGTAAAACAGTGTATTTTTCTTGCATTCCCACTGTGAATTTAGTGGAATTTTTGATTGGCAAAGGGGTGCTATAGTTTTTCTTTTAATGTTGATATGTGGACTGCATTGGTCAATTTCAGACAATTGGAACTACATGATAAGGTTGTAGTTGTGGATATGCTGACAAATGATACTAAGTTACAATATGTTTGGAACAACTGTCCCTTTGAACATTATTACAGAGTGTTTTATTTACATGATTCATGGCTTATACAGGTCAGTAACTTTATCATTTGTATCACTCCGTACTGAACAAAAGATTTTCCTTGAATGTGTTCTTAGCCAACCTAAACTTTCCTTGATCTTCTTTGATTCCTCTACCATCTGTCCAGTGCATAAAATGCCCAACCTTATTTGATTAATGTGATAAATCACAAAGGCTTAATGTAAAAGGACCTTAAAGATTATTGTCTTTATCTTCTTATTCTAGGTATAAAAAGGTCCAGAAAGACTAAGAGACTATCACAGTATTTTTTTTTTTTAAAGAAAAATTTGTCAGGTCCATAACATTTCTTGATTTCTAGTCTCATGTTTTGTTTTCTATTACAACACATTATCAAGTTAAAGTGGAATTTTCAAATTTATTAATAAAATTAATTCCAGAATTCACCTACTTGTTAAAATTATATTCTCACTAAATTATACATTTATTCCAGAAAAGCTGATGCAATTCTGGACATAGGAAAACAAAGTCATCTCATTGCCTAAATAGATTTTGTTTCTGCACTCTGGAGAAATATTTGGCACGTTGTAGAGATTACAATAAATATTTTTATTACAAAAGTGTTCATGATGAGGCACAGTGGCCCACACTTGTAATCCCAGCACTTCAGGACGCTGAGGTGGGAGGATCACTTGAGGTCAGGGTTTTAAGACCAGCCTGGCCAACATGGTGAAACGTCGTCTCTAGTAAAAATACAAAAATGAGCTGAGTGTGGTGACACATGATTGTAGTCCCAGCTACTCCAGAGGCTGAGGCAGGAAAAATCACTTGAACCCGGAAGGGAAGATTGCAGTTAGCTGAGTTTGCGCCACTGCACTACAGCCTGGGCAACAGAGCCAGACTTCATCTCTCTCTCTCTCTCTCTCTCTCTCTCTCTCTCTCTCTCTCTCACACACACACACACACACACACACACACACACGAGTTTATGTGTCTAAACAATCACAAGCAGTTATTAATGTTTTCATTTGGGGCAACAAAATTAGGATGCACAAAAGTGTTACGGTGAGGTACCTGTTGGAAAATAAAGATTTAAAAATTTTGAATTTTGGCTTTTTGAGCAGACAGCCAACTAAAAAGTTGTAATGGCTTTGGGAGGAAGCAAACAGAATGATCTGGTTTGGTCATTATATTAACAACTATTTCTTTAAGTATTTTAGGTTACAACAAACTTACAATTCACAAATCAATAAAGTTTAGGTCTTTGTCTCACTTTTTAGATGAAACAAAGATTCTCCTTACTTATATATACTAAAGGAGGTAAGAATTCCCCATTTGATCGAACTTTTGCTCATTAGTATATGTTTTTGGTTTTCTGTTTTTACCTTAATCCTTTAAAATAAAACATTATCTTTGAACCCAAAGTGGTAGAGCTTTAAAACTAAGAAAAACCTCAGAGTTCGACATTAAGAGCCTTCATGTTTTACAAATGACTAAAAAATGAGTGCTCTGCCCAAGTTCACATAAAAGTTTGAAGGTGCAACTAGCCCCTAAATATCCTAACCCTGAATCCAGTTTTACTCCCACTATGTTATGTTGTCTCTACCAATCAGAGTAAGGAATTGGAACAGTACTTCATTTTAGTGTCATTTCCATCCAGATTTGATATTCTTTGGAGATATTCTGCATAAAGCCTACTTCAATTATTTAAATGTAAACCTAAGAAAAAACATTCTACCCCATTTAAATCTATATTGTTCATCTGTTTTAGCTTTAAAGCAGCCAGCAGGGAATGCGAACCAAGCCGTCTGAAGCCTGGACAAGTTTCTGAATGGAGCTCAGTGCTGTCTCCTTCTGAAATAATAATAAACATTTACATTTTGGAAATGGTTGAAGCTTTGGGAAATAAATGAAGCCATAATGATCTGTTGTTAGTGATAGAGAGTCTAATGATACGTAATAGTAATCATGACAACAATAATAATGATAAATCCTCATCAGATGATGAGGCAGAAATAGAAAGCAATGGGTTTTGGATGAAAAAATGGGACAGTTTATGGCATTCTAAGGAACACAGGTGCTCTTAGCTTCAGTCTGTTTTCTAGGTCTCTATAGAAATATCAAGTAAAAAGTGACAGATGCTGCCTCCTTCCTGCTGCTTTTGAAAACTTACTTTTCTCTATTTCAGAATGAAGAGCTTGAGCTCTTGTACTGTCTAAATGGATTCCTTATGTCAAACTTTAATTTAACATAAAACTCTAGAGAAACTACCATGAATGTGAAACTACCACATTGAGTCGAGGCCGTTTTCTTTCATTGCTCTCTTTACGTTTATTTCTAATCTTATCATAAAACCTTGCTAATGCTCTTTGGCATTTGTTTGTTTTGCTAGCTTATATTTTGCTACTTCACATAAGCTTTTAAATTTCCATTAAAATGCATATTCATGTCACGTTCATTCTCACTTTTGTCTCTGATCCTGAACCATGATAATCCCTGCAACTTGATGAGCTTGCTGGCCATCCAACACATCTTTGTGTGTTGCTTAAACTATATGCTGTACTAGGTATACTTCTGCAGTATACTTTTGCTGTTCTACATATATCTGATATTGGGATTAACCTATGTCTATATTTTAGACCAGTATTTATTATCCACTAGCATATAAATTTCTGAGATGTAGGCAATTTAATAATAACTCTTTGTTACTTTATGATCCCTTACATAACTGCAATCTAAACTTCTACCAACGGTTCATTAGCGTTACTTTGACACGTAAAGTGTCTTTCAACTGGAAGTCATCTTCAACCTGTTCAGACTACTTACAGATGACACTAAAAAAGATCAAGGAAAATGATTTTCTTCTTTTATTTTACCAAGTTTTTCCAGAAGGTAGGACAGCATTATAACAGCTACACAACATGTAAGGAAAAGGAGCTTGAAAACTTGTTAAGGAGTATTAAAAGACTATCTATGAAAATCAGGAAATGCTTAAGTGTTCACTAATCAATTATTGTAGAAATATTAAATGAAGGTTGGACGAAATGCTATCCAAGAAAATTAAGTTATCTCTGTTTCACTACAAAAAAATTAAAACAGATGGGAAAATTCTTAGTATTCCTTATAACTGGAAAGAATTTGAAAGCACAGTGGGCTTCCAAGGAAAGGCAAATAAATCTGATGATCATGTGGAAATGATATGACTCTGAAGCAGACTCATTCTTCAGTGGTGTCAAAAGACTAAAAATTATGGAGCTAAGATTTTGGAAAGATAATTGGATAGAAACAAATATTCTTTCCCATAATACCTATATTTTGCTAAAACAATCATTGAAAGGAAACGTAATTTTTAGTAAAAATCAACAAAATGTAATCCTCTAAAGTTTATTTTGGACAATTCTAGGGAGATTGTTTCTGTTACTCTCTTCCTATTTCAATCTCCAGAATTTCCTTTTGGTGTTAGATGGCTTCTTCTTAGTTGCGTAACCTCAATGAAAATGAGATAGAGGACCTACAGTTTTATTCAGTTTTCTTTATGTCTTTACAGATGAAAACTACAAGCAACTAAGCAACTGGAGGGTAATGTTAGCTCTCCCGTATAGCCTGTCCCCTGGATCCAGTCCACTGTAGATCTCTTTGTGTTGCAAAAGGTTAAATGGTACGAGCTTTGACACTGACCCGCTACGTATCTCTAAAATAGCACTCTTAAACCAAACTCAATATTCAGTTCATGTGAGGAAAAAAAAAAGTAGTGCTTGTTAAAAAAATGCTGCAAGCCAAAAAAAAAAAAAATAGGGAGTATATTTCCATTAAAATGGCTATGTAATAAATGTAAATAAATTATACAATGTCTCTATGATATTGCCAAAAGGAACATAAGTATTAAAATTGACTAAAGAAAATAAAGAGTGAAATACAAACTATAATAGACTAAGTCCTACTAAGACTGAAAGGAGTAAAATGTAGAGTCAACTTTGTAAATATTCAAATTATAGGTGACAGATGAGGGAGGTTCACTTACAATAAGAAAATAAAGTGTGATATGAGTAGCAAATAATGGAATGGAGAAATGTGACATTTTATGAAAGAAAACAGCAAACAAACCAGTAACAGCAAAACACAGAAAAGAAGAAAACTTGCATTGGAGATTGGGAATTGAAAGGCCTGATTATTAGATGCTAAAATTAATAAGCAGAAATGAGTAATAATTCATATGCTGAAAAATATTTGTTTCAAGATAAGAAATATTTCAAGTATCCAAGGAGGAAGAAAGGTTAATTTTACTAAAGTTAGAATTGTATTAGCTTCAGATTTATCATCTAAAAAATTAAATGCCAGATGAAATAAAGCAGAGTTCAGAAGAGGATGTACTTTAATAATTTACTTGAGTCATCTCTGATGTTCATCCATAGATTTTTAAAGAAACACTTCTATTTTAGTATATAAATTATATAATCAATCAAATCCAACATTATATTCTTGAAAATCTGACAAGAAAACATTTTTCAAGGGAAAATTTTGTCTGACATAACATTAAAATATTGAATTATGAATTTGGGTTACCTACATTTTTTTCCTCAGTATCTACAATTTCTGCAAGAAACAAATGAGCAATAAAAAAATTGTTTTTCTACCTGTAACTCATTAATGAGATAAAATCTAATAACCTTAATCATTAAATCTAATTATAATTTTTGAGAGCTAGAGAAGTGACTTATTTGCAGACAGATTTTTATTTCAACATCCTTTGTTAAAGTCAATGTGCACCAGGTAAATGACCTAGCAGTAGTTATATTTTACCCTTGCTAAAGCTGGTTGAAGTTGAGTTTTGTTTCTGGTTTATGAGTCTTCTACCTATAGATGAAGTTATTTTGCCAGTAACTAAATATCTGAAAATCAATTATAATTTGGAAAGAGAAAATGTAGCTGGCATATTTTATAGAATGGGGATGCTTAGAAATAAAAATAATTTTATGGCAATATGTCACTAAATAATAAAAGTTACTTTGATTTAATAGAAAAAACTGTTCAATTAGTAATTTCTACATAATGATTTAATAATAAAATTACCTGATAGTTTGGCAATATATCTCATTAGAAATTTTATTTTATAGCCAGAAATAGATATTTGAGAGTTCAGTTGAATAGATTTGGCAAATAATTATCTTTGGTTCATTATTTGTATGTTGGAAACACAAAGCATCCTCATAATAAAATGTTACACAATATATTTATAAATCTTAGAAGTGTTATTAGATAATATCCAATGTTGTCATGCATGTAAAAAAACATTAGCAGGGGTGTAAACTGTTAAATTGGCATGCTTGCATTTAAAGTAAGTTGACAATATACAGCAGCAGCCTTAAAATGTTGGAAGCTAGTTAGCATGGTATTTAACTAAGAATTTTCCTAGGGGAATAATAAGAAAAAGGCAAAAGTGTATATAAATATATATATTAGTTTGCTTTCAATTTTTGCTGTATTAGTAATAACTGCAATGAACATTGCTCTATATATGTGTATGTATAAATGTATATGTGAGTACACATATACATATACACATACATACACATTTATGTGAGTACACACACACATATACATATACACATACACATATATAGAGCAGGGTTCATTGCAGTTATTACTAATACAGCAAAAATTGAAAGCAAACTAAATTTCCAGAAACAGAAAATTTCTGAATGAAAAAACATTCAACTTTATATTATGGCAGTAATACAATGATTTAGATTATATGTAATATGTAAAAAATTATTCCATTAAATATAAGAAGTTCTAGAAAATATAAAACAAAATATTAAATATCGTTAGATTTTGGACAAAGAGAGGAGAAGATTCTATAAGATTTTATTACTTTTTTCACCTGCACTTCCTGTGGAATTTGAAAGAAAAAAGTTAAGAGTAGAAGAAAGAGTGTGGAAGTGCCTTAGGATCTGGACAATCCCTTGTCCTTGTACAATAGGCTGGATGTATGTGCATGAGTGGGAAAGTATGTTTGTACATGCATGTATATGTTAGTCCTTGTTTAATAACCTTGTAACTATCCAGGTTTATTGCCAATGTATTCATTCTGTTTCAAATTTCCGGAAGACCTTACTATCAAGCTAAATTTTGACTAACGCTTGAGCTACGGATGTGGTCTTCTTATAGAGATCCACTTATGAGAGACAAATAAAATTCCAATATCCATTTTTAGTTACTGGACGTAAGTTATGACACTTTACTTCATGACATCATAGGAACTTTTATGTTCTAAGACTTATGGCCCTTTAGACTCACTTTAAACTGAAGTTGTGTTTCTCTCATAAGAGAAAACAGAAAAAAATTCTTTAGCTAAGGGTATCCTTCTTTGAGCTTCTTTTTTAAACTTACAGGAATGTAGCAAGACTAATGTAGTTTAATTCAAATATCAATAAAGTGTCTTAGGTGGGCCAAGCACAAATACATTACTCTAGTAAGGCTCTCAGTATATGAAACTAACACTTTTGGAAATATATCAATCACTGAGATAAATGTCATATTAATAAATGAGTTGATGGTAACATAACATGTGCCTTGCCCTTAGAATTCTAGAAGAAATTATTTAAACTACTTTCTGAATCTTCATACACATGTGAAACACTTAGAATTGGTGGCTTTTCAGTCACAGAACTGATAGGGGATTGATATTTTGGGATTATTAATGGTGCTCAATGACTTTGCATCATTCTATTCATTCATTTACTATGAACACAATAAAGGTCATGCAGTTTACTTTCAAAATTTACATAATCTAATTATATGCATTTATGCTAATAAAATGATGACACTCACATTTTGGTCTCCAATGATCTTTAACTAAATTTTATAATTAAATTTTCTAGTGATTCATATGACACTATTTTGCTGACTTATCTTCTCTCTAAAAAAATTACCTATTAAATCATTTCTATTCTACTTTTTTCCAAAAATAAAGGTAGCTTTAAAAGATGCACATAATATCATGAAACAATACTAATGAATACGATAGCACAGTTCTTTCTATTAAAAACCTAGTTGAGTTTTAGATAAAATAAATCAAAGGTTGGCTTAGTTTACACAGTGAATACAACCTCTGTACCTGGAAGAATCCTGCTTATCCTTCAAAGCCATTACCACTCTCAAGATAATCTCAATGACCAAAACTAGAAATAATTTCATATTTCTCTATTCTTTAATACTACACAGGATCATACTAATCAGTTTGGGTATTTTTCCTTTCATTCAGTCATTAGCTATGAGCTCCTTAAATGAAAAAAGACCATGAATTTTATTTTCTTTATATTCTCAATGTCTAAGGGAATGCTGGTCACTTAGTAAGCATTCAATTGTTTTGATTGTCTAAAAGAATAAACAGATTATTTTATGTCAATGACCCAACCTAAAAACACACAGGAACCAAACGTGCAACTGTACAAAGTGGATGTATTGCTCATTGCAGCAAAGGAGGACACACGCTATGGGGCAACAGGGGTATCTCTGTAAAAGAGTGTTATAAAGAATCTGTTACAGGAGACAGACTTTGGTTGCATTATTCAGGGGTGCATCTAAGTAAGTGGGGATTCAGTCTAGATTGGGTGCTGTCAGAAAGTAGAAAAAATTCTGTAACTGGGTACTTCAGTAAATCTTACCTATAGGAAGGGGACTAGTACAAGAGTAAAACTGGAATTGATCAAGAATGTCAGTCTCTAATTTCAGCTGAGTGTTGGGGCATTTGGTACTTTTGTGGGTGGCAAAGGAAACCTGCTTTTATTTCTGCTTAGAAAAAATTATGAAGTGCCCTTACTGTCTCATTTTATAAACTCACAGTAACCTTACTATCAAGGTTGTGAGATAGAATTGTGAGGCTGGAATTCTGTAAGATTATTTATGTCTAATAAGAGAATACCATGCCCTCATTGTGAGTGTTAGGCCAGCATCTGAATGTCAGGAGTTGCTCTTTTGTTCTCTTCATTTACTTCTATCATTTTAAAATTTACATAATTATAGAATAAATTTTAAACTTTTTAAAATGAAATTTTTAAATTAACAGGCCTATAAAATATTTTACAGACATTGTTGAAAAATGGTTATATACAAAGTGAATCAAAATTAATATTTTAGTAAATATTGACTGCTTACTTTAAATTTTAAAAAATGGGATGTCATTAATAGGAGAATTCTGGTAACAAAATATATATTTGATCTACATTTCTCTTTAGATATATTTATGCATAGAATAAAAATCTTGATGAAAATAGTGTCTAATGAAATGTTCAATACATTTATTTTACTTTTTTAGGGAGCTTATCTTAATAACTTCATTTCCCAATGTCATAAGGTTTGTATCTAAATGTAAAACTACCTAAGCCTTCTAATTCTTCCAGGCCCTTGTTTCCTACTAACCTCGAATTTATTTGCACAGTACAGAACTCGACTTGAATGCTTACTCCAAGCAATATGTTACAAATTTAAAGTAATTGTCTCTATACTGATATCTGTCTATTGCTTCTACTTTTTATATTGCTCATTATCATGTAGAATAATGTGTATTTTAAATAACTATACAAATGTAACTTACTACCCTTAATTATATCATAATTATTTCAGTTTTCCTCACTCATGTTTGTTTGTTTTTCCTATTAATTACTGCACTTTTAACCAGTCATACTTACTCACATATAATTATGTTTAAGAACATTTGATCTCTAGAGTCTGCTTAGATTTGTGTGCTCACGTTTGAATTCTGGTACCATCATTTACTATCTCTCTCAATTCTCTACACCATGAAGAGAACTTCTGAAAAATGGGAGTAATAGTAGTAATCTTACAGGATGGTTTTTAAGGAGTTATTTTATGACCCAGGCATGGTGGCTTATGCCTGTAATCCCAGAACTTTGGGAGACCAAAGGTGGGTAGATTACTTGAGGTCAGTAGTTTGAGACCAGCCTGACCAACATAGCAAAACCCTTTCTCTACTAAAAATAGAAAAATTAGCTGGATATGGTGGCACACGCCTATAAGCTCAGCTACTCAGGAGGGATTATAAATAAAATGAAAAATAAAAAATAAATCCATATGATAGGTAAAACACTTAAAATAGTGTCAAAGTCAAATGAAGTTATGTTAATTACATATGCAAAATTCCTTCACCATTACTGCCTTTCATGGAGCAAAATCCGAGGACATTCACAAACCCTACTCACACTAAACAGGCTCACTTCCTGAAATAGCACAAGAACCTAAGAGTTCTTCAACTACACATGACATTCTTTGACTTTTATTCTTTTATTGCCATGTATTTTTTAATGTCGTAAGACATTGATTTATCATAATTTTCTACAGTGAACATGCATTATACTCACAAATTTATTCTGTCTCCACCTTTTTTTTCTTTATTTTTGCAACTCTAAACTTCCATCTGGGAAAAAGTTTCTTCTTCGTTTAGTGATAGTTTTCATGTTTCCTTTTGTACAGTTTGATTCCTGATGATTTCTGTCAATCTTTTTGTCTTATTTATCACGAAAATGTCTATATTACCACTTCATTTTATAGGGATTTTTTTCTTTCATAGTAGTATGTTCTAAGAAACGGATGACAAAACAGCACTCAACATAAAGAAATGTATTGAAGAAAATGACTGTAAAAGCAAATGAGGAAGGAGCAGGACAAGGTTGGAAGAATCCTCGGATAATGCAGGTCAGAATCTGAAAGATAAAGGGAAGAGAATGGAGAAAAGGGAGAAGGAAAGTTGGAGGTATCTCAGTCTACCATATATTTCTAGGAAAATTTACTAAGCCCATGAGTGAGTCCTCACATCACAGATGCCCATCAAGGAGTCCTTAGTCTCTCCTAGAAAAGGGCTTGCCTTAGTGACCCTGCCATGCTCATTCATGAGCTAACAGCAGTCTGTGCGTAATTAGCTTGGGAGTAAATTTAGGCACCGGTTTCAGAGTCCAGAGGCTGGGGGTTTAAGTCAGTTGTAGTTAATGCAGGTAAAATTTTGAGAGGAGCATTCCGATGGCAGCAATACTACAGAATTCTATTTTGGTATTTAGTTCTTTCCGAACTCAGGGTCTGCCTGTTGTTTTCTAACTATCATTTTTTCCTGTCAAGCAATCAGCTGTCAGTCTTATAGCTGCAGGTTTGAAAGTATTACGTCTTCTTCTTTTTTTCTTAAAATTCTCTTTATTTTTATCACATTTGATGTTTTATAGGGCAGTTACATTTTGTGCAAGTCATCTCTATCTACTCAACGGGTGAACAGATTTGAAGCTGGATTTCAGCCTTTGTGAACAGCCATACATTTCCTTACTCTTTTCCTTAGCTGTAGCGCTTTAGGACACCCAAATGAGCGTGGAGTCCCAGTTGTGTTGAGATCTAAACTCACATATCCACTTTCTCCTTCCATGTTAGATGCTGAAAGCTCTCCTCAGCTTTCAAGTCCCTGCTTTTGAATAAGCAAATTCTCCGAGGATAAAAAGTGATTCCAAACAATGGGCTCACCTTTCTATTCTTCCCTTCTTTGGGGAATCTTGGTCCTTCAAATTCTTGCTAGCTTGGTAACTTTCTGATGTTTCTAAATATATGGTTATTGTTATTACTTTGTATAGAGTTTTTAGTTATTTTCAGTGGGAAGGATGGTTGCAAAAAAAGCTAGGACACTATTGCTAAGAGCATAAAATTTCATTTAAAAATGTTTTAGTAAGAGAACAATTGATAAAAGTTGATAGCTGTTTTCCTGTATTTTTTCCCAGCAAAATTCAGTGGCATTACTGTGATGATACAAATGTAGCTAGGCTTTACGCCCCTTCTCCTGTATTTGGTAATTCATTGTTTTACAACTAATTCTAATTAGTAGTACAACACAAATGCAAATGCACTGTGAACCATTTAAGTTTGTTTATTTATATTTATTTATGAGACAGGCTCTGGCTCTGTCACCTAGGCTGGAGTGCAGTGACACAATCTTGGCTCACTGCAACCTCCTCCTTCTGGGCTCAAGTGATCCTCCCAATTCAGCCTCCTGAGTAGCTAGGACTGTAGGCACATACCACCATGCCCAGCTAATTTTTGTATATTTTGTAGGGATGGGGTTTTGCCATGTTACTCAGGCTGGTCTTGAACTCTTGAGCCCAAGCAATCCACTCACCTTGGCCTTCCAAAGTCCTGAGATTATAGGCATGAGCTGCAGTTCCTGATCAAGTTCATTTATTTTTGCATTAAAAAAAATGTAGTATACTCCTGTTGTATTATTTTTATCACTTTCTAGATACGTGACGTTGGCCAAATTAATTAAATTCTTTTTATTGTCATCCATAAATTAAGAAAAGAAGTAAATGTATCTAAAATATATACAACCAAAAAGGGAAAGCACATTTTTGAATTTTTTAGACTCTTTAGTTTTAAAGAAATAAGTATTTGAATATAAATAGACTTTTGTTTTTAAGATAATTTATCATTTTTAAATATTACAGTCAGATTCTTTAACTAGTGAGTTCCTCCTACCTATATAGTACTCATTTAAAAATGTTCTTATATTTACAAATATTAGATTTACGTATTTTAAGGATACTTTTATTATATAAAGTGAGAACTATATTCATAAAACTTAGATTATTCTTAATCCTAAGATCTAATTTAGATATAATTCCATTCTTCCAAATCCAATATAAAAGGCTACAGTTTAAACAAATATAGGACAGTTAATAATGTAAAAGGATTTACTGAACTTTTAAAATTGTATGTTAAATAGCAAAATTAAAAGGTTAAATAGTGAAAATTGCAGGTTTCATTTTCAAAGTGAAGGTCATATTAAGCATTTTTAACCTAGAGGTAGCTATTAAATATATGCCTAATAATTATCCAATTTGGAAATAAAGATGTAGCTTATAACATATAAGAAGGACATTTTATTGGAAATTTATTTTCCTGTAATGCGAGTATGAAAGTGAAACACATATTACCTAAACATAATTAACATTTCTAAATGCATGAATAAAATAAATGGAAAATTAAGCTGGGTAATTGAAAGTGCTACAAATTATGTAATTGGAAAGAAAATCAAAAGGTTATCTAGGCTATGATTATGGTAAAAATTTCTACTTTTAACCATATGAGGTAAAACCATATTCATAAAACCAATGGTCGGCCATACTAATCAATGCATAACTTATTTGGGTTGGGTAATCCTTTTCAATAGTTAAGTTGTTAAAATTTTTAAAATGGTAAAATTCTAGTTTAGTTTAATCCAAAACACAGGGATAAGCCTAAGCAAAATTAAGTAATAACTATAATTAACCAAAAACAATATACATCAGTATTATAAAGTATACTAGTAAAGAATACTCTCCACATCCACAGAAAACAATTGACAATGGTATCTTTTATAAGACTGACAATTTTCTTCACAAAAAATTCCTTGGAGAATGACTAGTCATTTATAATAGCTAAAATCCAAAATAACTACTCAGAATGGCTAAAATCCAAAAATCTGACAATATTAGTTTCTGATAAGGTGGAGTAACAGGAACACTCAATCACTGGTGGTGGGAATAAAAAACTGGTAGAGCCACATTAGCAGAGAGTGTGGCACTTTTTTACCAAGCTAAATATAGTCTTACCATATGATTCTGTAATCTCATTCCCAGATTACTCAAGTGATTTTAAAATGTCTACACAGACACTTGCTCATGAATGTTTATAGCAGATTCATAATCACCCCAAGCTGAAAACAATCAAGACATCCTTCAATAAATGAGTGGATAAACAAACTGCTACATATATATACAACAGAAAATATTATTTAGCAATAAAAATTGAGTTATTAAGCTAGGGAAAGACACAGGTAAATCTGAAATGCATATTGTTAAATAGAAGAAGCCAGTCTGAAAAAGCCACATATTCTATGATTTCAATTATATGACATTCTGGGAAAGGTAAACTATAAAGGTGGTAAAAAGACCAGTGAAGCAAAGAAAGTTGAATAGATGAAGCACAGGCAATTCTTTAGGGCAGTGAAGCTATTCTGTATGACATTATAATCACGGATAGATGACACTATGCATTAGCCAAGACCCATGGAACTTTTTAGCATAGTCAACTTTAATCGTACATATTTTTAAAAAAATCATTTAGGAACTCAAGGGATCCAAAGATGTAATGTAATATGTTAAAAAAAACTTTCTTATTATAACTTCATGAAATAACCTCAGTGGAGTTAGAAGAATAATGTGTTAATATAAATAATTTTGGAAATGAGTGAAATTGGTAAGATGAAAGGCAAAAGAAACTGTACATGTGCACTGTACTCTATTTAATACATGTGTTTCCCATTTGGGCATAGGTTAATGATTCTGATATTACTATAGATGTACACTTGAACAATTAAGGAAATAAATGTCGGGTGGTGGAAGCCAGACTTTATACTATTGGAGTGAGAAGTTACAGACAAGGAAGGCAAGAAAGCCAGAATGATTCATGTGTTAATGGATTACAATTGGAAATATCAGCGTAAAATCATGCTTAGCTTTATATAGATACACATGGTTACATACAGAACAGTGATAGATATATGAGTATATACAAGTTAGCTTATTTTTCCTTGCCTGTCAACTTAAAGGGACTGAAAATAATGACATTCTGGTGTCTATGTGCATACCTAACACCTAGATCTTGTTTTGTAATGCCATTCTCCAAAAAATAAGCCAAGACTCTTTGGAGAAATTGTTGACTCTAAGACCAGGGAAGAAATATGTAAGATGAGGTGAGCATCTAGTAATGCCAGAGACTAAAAATATTCTCAAAAAACAAAATGATGGAAGTATGTCAAAATGACCCAGGAACCAACTATAAGAGCTAGCAATGGCCAAAGTTAGAAAACTTTGAGCTAAATAAATATTAAAACTCAAACTCTAAAAATCCTATGATTCAATACTGATATAAATAAATGGAGAAGAGCCAAAGCTTCCATGCAGAATTCCAAATATTTATATAGATACTCTACACTGAAGAAGATGGAGCATAGCTCTTATTCTTCCTTATTTCTTTTTAATTTAATTTAAAGTTCTGGGATACATTTGCAGGATGCAAAAGTTTGTTACATAGGTAAACATGTTAAGTATGGCTGCAGATAGTGTATGCTTACAGTATCACATGGAAAGGCAAAAAATAAAAGTAACTGTAGAGTGGAGAAAAATGGTAAACAGTACCTCAGGTAGGTGATAAATGTTAATACTAACAGTGATAAATCTCGTTGAGAGAACGTAGCCTCTATATATTGGAAATGGCACTTTACCTCCGTGGTTTTCCTCCCCCGAATATATAATCTCAGTATAATTATGAGAACAACACCGGATAAATCCCAACTGAGTAACATTTTATGAAATAGCTGACTAACCCTTCTCAAAATTGTCAAGGTTATCAGAAACAAGAAAATTCTGAGAAACTATCACAGACAAGATGAACCTGAGAAGATATGAGGACTAAATGTAATATGACACGCCAGATGAAATTCTACAACAGTTTCTAAAAGTAAGAAACGTATTTATCACTTATTTGTATAAACAAAATTAATCAAGAATTGATTATCATTAGAATGAGAGTAGCTTTACCAATTAAAAGTTGCAATATTTTGCCCAATTTTTGGTACTGAGTCAGTTTTCAGATGTACAATCCACTGACTGATTTGGAGGTCAAAGTCTATGATCATAAACCACAATATTGTGACCAGAGTATTCAGTAGCAGTTCATAGCAACACTTTACTCACATAGCCATGTAGCGAGTAAAGGGAGTGCCAATATGTTTTGAGAATTATTAAATATAGGGCCTCGACTGAAATTGATATTCAAAGAACCAAATGACCAATTACTTTTGCTATTTTTTTGTTGTTTGTTTTTTTGACGCAGAGTCTCACTCCAGCGCCCAGGCTTGAGTACAATGGCATGATAGAGTGTCATAGCAGCCTTTACTTCCCAGGCTTAGTAATTGTCTCACCTCATCCTCCTGAGAAGCTGAGACTACAAGTGTGTACCACCATGCCTGGCTAATTTTTTTTTTTTTTTTTTTTGTAGAGTCATTTTTTTTCCATGTTGCTCAGACTGGTTTCAAACTCATGAGCTCAAGGGATCCACCAATTCAGCCTCCCAAAGTTTTGGAATTACATACATGAGCCAGCAGGTTCAGCCTGCCATTGTTAAGATGAGGGCAGTTAGTAGTCAGGTAATAAATGGGTCCTGGCCTAAGACAAGTTCAAAATTGATTTACATGGTGCAGAGACCCACATACTAATCATTTTATCAATGTATAATTAGATTATACATTTTATACAATTGCAGAATGATATAAAGTGTTAGCTAAATAATGATGAAATAATTTAACATTAATAATTACACAATTTTGCTGTTGGAGTCTATACACTGGCTAGTTAGCAGAACACTTGCATTGGTTGCTTGATCTGTGGGTTAAGACAAAAGCATACATGTACAAAGAACGAATAAAACCTTTCCAAATATGCTTAAAAACATTCATCAACACATCCAAGAAAATAAATCTAAATAGGAAAAATACAAAGAGATCTCCATCTACACACAAAACAGTAAAGTAGTTGAAAAATAGAGAAAAATTTTCTAAGCAAAAGGATGAAAATAATGAATCACATACAGCAGAACAATAAAAGTAACAGCTGATGTCTCATCAGATGAGATGGCAATATAAAGGCAGTGAAATGTTATATTTGCAAGGTTAAAGAAAAACAAAACCTATCAACTAAGAATTTTATGACCAGCAAAATGCTTGTTAAAAAATAAAGGTGAAATAAAGACAGTCCTATATAAACACAAACTAAAAATTAAAATAAAATAAAATCTGTCAATAGGAGACTTGATTTCCATGAAATAACATACTAAACCTTTTAGGCTGAAAGGAAATAACACCATATGGTAACTTTAAAACACATAGGACAAATTTAAGAGAATCAGAAAAAGTAAATATATGGCAAAAATAAAAGTTTTTATAGATATATATTTTCTTTTGTCATTGATTTATTTAAAAGACATATATTTATATAAAACAGTAATTACAATACTGTACTTTTGGGTTTATGGCCCAGGTAGACATAATATATATGACAATAACAACACAAAAAATGAATAAGAAAATTAAACTTTATAGGAATACAGTTATTACATTTAACCAGAATGAAGTTACCATTAATCTGATGTAGACTATAAATTTGAAGGTATATATTTCAACCTCAAATATTAATAATTTAAAAATAAAATAGATTAACAGAAGAATTAAATTGGTACACTAAAATATTTAATACAAAAGTAGTAACAGTGGAAGAGAAACAGGTTACGAGACATATAGAAATCATACAACAAAATGACAGATACAAATACATCAACAACATTAAACATAAATGGACTAAATATAATAATGAAATTGCAAGATACTTAAACAGAACAAAATAAAATCCATTTACATCTATAAGACATACACTTTAAAACCATCCATAGTTTGAGAATAAATGTATACTAAAAGATATAGAATGCAAACAGTAACCCTAAGAGAGGTAGAGTGGCTATATTAATAAGAAGCAGATGAAAAGGTCTAAGGTAAGAACTGTAACTTGAGACAAAAAAAAAAAAAGAAAACATCAATACATTTGAAAGTTATTTTAAGTCTGCCTGAATCAAAAACTGATAGAATTGAAGGAACATATAGAAAATTCAATACTAGTTGGAGATTTCATATACTGGTATCAGTAACAGAGCAACTAGACAAAAATTCAGCAAAAATACAGACAATTTGAACAGTATTAAAAAGAGATGAGCAGTAGTGTTAGGCAGTTTGATCATTTATGGAATACAGAATATGGATCAAAGGGAACACATTTCAGGAGAAACCATATACTGGATCACAAAGCAATATAATAAATTTAAAGTGATTAAAATGATACAAAGTATATTTTCCAGTGGCAAAAAGATTAAATTTGAAAGCTACAGAGAAAACGTAAGGGAAATAACCAAATATTTAGAAAGTAAACATGATGATTGTGGTTAACCAATAACACAAAGAAGAAAAAGGAAATTAGAAAGTATGCTGAATTAAAAAAAAGTTATAAGATATTAAAATTGATGAGAAACTGTTAAACAGTGCATGAAATTTGTCATTTGTAAAATGCATCATAAAAAACAAATTGTTTCAAATCAATCATCTAATTTTCCATCTTAATAAACCAGAAAATGGAGAGCAAACTAAACCTGAATCTAGCAGAAGAAATGAAATAATAAAGTAAAAATTAATAAAATAAGAAAAACTCTTGAAAAAAAATAATGAAAACAAAAGTTGGTTCTTCAGAAAAGATTAACAAAATTAACAAATCTTTAGCTAGCCTGAATTAAAACAAAAAAAAAGAAGATACAGATCACTAATATCCAGAATTTAAAAACAAACATTATCACTAACCCTTCCAAAATTAAAAATGTTAAAAAGGAATGCTATGAACAACTGTATGCCCACAAACTGCAAAACCTACACTAAATGGATATGTTTCTACAAAGATGCAAATCACCAAAAGTGACTCAAAAAGAAATCAAATGTTAAATGTACAACAAACACTATAATCTAATGAAATATTTTCCAACAAAGAAAAGTCAAGCTCAGACCCACTTGGCCACACTAGTAAGTAATGATAATATTATTTTTCTTGAAACCCAGCACAAGACAACCATGTGCTCTCTCACCACTTCTATTCAGCATAGCATTGGAAGTCCTAGTCAGAGTAATTAGGCAAGAGAAGGGAAATCCAAACAGGAAAAAAGGGAAGTGAAACTATCTGTTTGCAGATGACATGACTCTGCATCTAGAAAACAACCCCATTAAACAGTGGTGGGCAAAGGACATGAACAGACACTTTTCAAAAGAAGACATACATGCAGCCAACAAACATGAAAAAAGCTCAGTATCACTGATCACTGAGAAATGCAAATAAAAACCACAATGATGTATCATGTCACAATAGTCAGAATGGCTACTATTAAAAAATAAAAATAGCAATGCTGGCGGGGTTGCAGAAAAAAGGGAACATTTATACACTGTTGGTGAGAGTGCAAGTTAGTTTAACCATAGTAGAAAGCTGTATGGCAATTCCTGAAAGAGCTAAGAGCAGAACTACCATTCAACCCAACAATTCCATTACTGGGTATATACCCAGAAAAACAAAAATTATTCATCATAAAGACATATGCACATGAATGTTCATTCCAGCACTATTCACAATAGCAAAAGACATGAAATCAAGCTAAATGCCCATCAATGACAGATTAGATAAAGAAGATGTGGTACATATACACCATGGAATACTATGCAGCCATAAAAAAAGAATGAGATCATATCTTTTGCAAGAACATAGATGGAGCTGGAGGCCATAATCCTCAGCAAACTATTAAAGGAACAGAAAACCAAACAGCACATGTTCTCACAAGTGGGAGCTAAAAGATGAGAACTTACAAATACAAAGAAGAAAATAAAAGACACCGGGGTCTACTTGAGGGTGGAAGGTGGGACAAAGGAGAAGAGTAGAAAAGCTAACTATGAGGTACTGGGCTTAATTCCTGGGTGATGAAATAATCTGTCCGACAAACTCCTGTTACATAAGTTTATGTATGTAACAAACTCACACACACCCTTGAATCTAAAAAAAAAAAAAACTTTTTTTTAAATTTAAGTTTTAAATCAAGACCTATCAAATAGATAATTTCAACTGAATATTTACTGATATTTTTGTTTCTGAAGACCATGAAACTAATAATTCTTAATAAAATAAAAAATTAAAATTAAATACTAAAAAGAAAAAGGTAACCCTTAACAAACCTCAAGAAATAAAGGCGAGAACACATTCCAAATCATTCTTCAAGACTGGAATCTCCCTGATGCCAAAGCAGACAAACACATCACAAGAAAAGAAAAATACATAATGTCCTAATAAGCAAATGTTCTTAAAATATTTGTAAACTGAATTCCGTAATATTTTAAAAGGATTGCACACCATCATCATTTGGGATTTCTACAAAAATGCAAGACTGTATTACTATCCAAAAAATACATCAGTGTCATACATAACATTAGTATATTAACGGAGGAAAAACAGTATCACCGCAGTAGATTCAAATAATGTATTTGATATAGCCAATATCTATTTCTGATGAAATGCTTGGCAAACTAGAAATAGAAGAAAGTTTTCTCAAACTAATAAAAGACACCCAGCAAAAAAAGCTACAATCAATATCATACTTAATGGCAAAGGAATGAAAGATGTCCACTTTCACTATATCTATTCAATACTGTATTAGAATTTCTAGCTAGTACGACCAGGCAAGAAAAATATGTTAAAGGTATTCAAATTAAAAAGAAAGAACCAAAATTATGTATTTCATATATTCACATGACATAATCCTCTATGTAGAAAATTCTAAGAAAATCACACACACATACCTATTAGATTTGATAAACACATTTAATATGGTCACAGGTTATAAAATTATATGTAAAAATCAATTATATTTTTATACACTTACAATGAATATTCTGCAAACATAATTTTTAAAAGTTTCATTCACAAAAACAAACAAAATAATACTCAGGAAATAATTTAACTAAAAATTGCAACACTTGTCCAAGGAAAAACTATAAAAGATTGCTAGGAAAAAAAATGTTTAAAGATCTAAATAATTGGTAAAACTCCCATGTTCACAGATTGAAAGATTCAATAATTCCTATGATGCTAACTCTCCCCAAATTGATTTATCGATTCAAAAAAGTCTCCCTGAGCTCATCAGATTTTTTGGGTAAAAACTGACAATCCAGTCACTAAAATTGTTATGTAAATATAGCTTGAAAATAGTCAAAATAATTTTTAAAAAGAACAAAGCTGGAAAGCATATAATATCTAACTTCTAAACTTTCAAGCTACAATAAAAAAGACAATGTAATCATGATGTACATACAGATAGGCATATAGACTAACTAAACCAAATTAAAATTTTGAAAATAAACTTAAATTTGGTTATTTTTGGTAAAGAATCAAAGATATTAAATGGTGAGGGGATGGTCTTTTCAAGAAATAGTAATAGAACTTAGTATTACTATGCAAAAAGCAGCAACAAAGAAGAATAAAAAACTTAGAATCTTACCCCATACCATGTACAAAAATTAACTCAAAATGAGTTATAGATGTAAATGCTATCTAAGAACTAATATTACCAAACTTCTGAAGAAAACCAAGGAGTTAATCTTTATGGCCTTTGGCTAGGCAAAAATCTCTTGGCTAGAGTACAAAAATATAATTCATTAAAAACATATTGTTGAACTTCATGAATATTAGAAACTTTTATACTTGAAACACATCATAAAATAAAAATACAAACCATATTTTAAAGTCCTATGTCTGATAAAGCAATTACATCTAGAATATATCAATGTTTTCAAATCACTATTTAAGGACAAAAATTCCAAGTAAACAATAGGCAAAAGATTTGAATAGATATTTTACCAAAGAACATATATGAATACCTAATATGCACATGAAAAGATGCTCAATATCACTAGTAATTAAGGAAATGCAACTGAAGAACACAATGAGATACCACCACACACACAGTACTGGCTATAATTAAAAAGACATAAAATGAGTGTTGGCAAGGATGTGGAAAAATTGGAACCCTCACACATTGCTGGTGGGAATAAAAATGGTTCAGCTACTTTGGGAAAGAGTTTGGCAGTTTCTTCAGAAGAAAAGTACATCTACCATATGGCCCTACCTTTCCACTCCTAGGTATTTACTCAATAAAAATAAAAGCATATGTCCAGCAAAGACTTGTATATATATGAATGTTCACACTAGCATTATTCATAAAAGCCCCAAACTGGATGCAACCCAAATGTGTGTCAACCAGTAAATGAGTAAACACAATGTGTTGTAGTCATACCACATTTGCCAGATAGAAAGGACTATATATTGTACGACAGTTATATGAAATGTCTAGAAAAGGCAAAGCTATAGGATAGAAATCAGATTATTGTCTAAGGCTGGCTATGGGAATGAGAATGGACCAAAAATGGGCAGGAAGAAATGATTATGTTAATGAAAATGTTTAATATTGGATTGTAGTAATGATTGCAAAGCTTCATCAATTTACCAAAAATCATTTAAATGTAAATTTACAGTGTCTGAGTATATGGCATGTTAGTGTTACGTAAGTTATAAAAAGTAGATATCACATTTTGGCAGAAGATGGCAGAAATTAGTGCCCCCCTCAAGATTTATAAAGGAAGCCCTATTTATTTTTCTGTCTTATTCACCACTCTGACAACTATATACTGTATGGACCACTCAGATATGTTCTTCAGGATGAATTTACCTGTAGCAGGCAGAATAGCCCCTCAAAAACGTCTGCATTACGTGGATAAAAGGCCGTACATTTACAGATGGAATTAATGTTGCTACTCAACTGACCTTTATATGGGATGATTATCCTGGATTATTGGGGTAGGCTCAATGTAATCACAAGGTTTCTAATATGGTGAAAAAGGTGAGAAAAGTGTCAGAGTTAGAGTCATGCAGCATGAGAAAAATTAGATTGGCCATTACTGACTTGGAAGATGGAAGGAGGCCAGAAGGAAAAGTATAATGGTGGCCCCTAAAAGCTGAAAAAGAAAATGAATTCTTCCCTAGTCTCCAGCAAAAAACACAACCCTCTTGATGCTTTAATTTTAGCCCAGTGAAACTAATCTTGCACTTTTGACCTCCAGAGCCTTAACATAATAAGTGTGTGTTGTTTTAAGCCACTAAGTGGCAATGTGTTACAGCAACGACAGAAAATGAATATAGCACCCAGCCTCTAGCTGCTGGAAATACTGGCTACTGATGAGTCATAGATATGTCTCTCCCTGGGAATTGTCCTCAGCTATAAAGAATTGTCTATTCCAAGGTTTTTCTTCCTCTCAGGTGATGCCAACGACTAGTTAATATGGGGTTACAAAGACCTAAGTTGAATGTAGATTGCAGGTAAGCTGTTTAGTCTGCCCAGTCCTACCTTCATTTTTTAAAATTGGATATCCTAAAGCCCTTTCCTAATAAACCTTCTGCATGCCAGTCTCCCTTTTAGAGTCTGTTTCCTGTGATACATATCGATTAATACAAACTCAGCAGAAAGAGTCTATGCCTCTTCATAGACAGCCACATATAAATCTATGTGTCACAAAGTTTAGAAGTTTTAGAAACTCTCATTCCAAGTTTTCCATAACATTTCCACTTTCAGATTTTTCTTATGATAGGATATTTTAATATCTATATTCCCAGTTATAATTTTAATGCAGACTGATTTTGCTAAATTGGACTTTTTAAAAAGTATTTATTTAAAACAGTGGTTTTGGTAGGTGACGTTGAAATTCAGTATACATGTAAGAAAACTTACAACTGCTTTCTATTGACAATGTTCTCCCAACGACACATTGTAAAAAGGACTATATTTTAAATATTAATTTCATAGTTGCCCATAATATATAGAGCCATGAACAATAAAGGCTTAACTACATTTTTTTGCTTTGAAAATATTGTCTATTAATTGTTCAATATTAAGTTGTGATTTCCTTTGTTACGGTTTATTTCTAATTTTGTATTGAGGGCTCTCTCTTGAAAGTGGTGAGAAGCCAAGATAGCTCCTCTTAACAAGAGCCCAGATGAAAGGGGTAGTAGGTAGAGGAGTTAGGTTTCAGTGTATGTGTCAGATGAGAAACAATGAGAAAGTAAAAACGAAACCATAAAATAGAAGAAATTTATTACTTACGTGTCCTAAAGATGTTAGCGGCACTGATGAAAGTCTAAGGGAAGTCTGGAGGTGGCAGTGAGTTCAACCTGTTGCGGAGAGAGAGAAGAGGAGTCTTTCCTTCAGGGTTTGTGGCTTGGTTAGTTTATAGAAAACACATGGGAAGAGAGGAAATTTACAGGACTCTGGTGTTTGACCATTATGTTTTATCATGTTCAACAGCTGTGAGTGTGTTGAGTTGGGTCAGTGGAATGAAGCTGTATTTCAAACACCCACACAGGGAGAGGAAGTTTTAGCTAGACCAAAGGTGATGGGGTACACTGAGTTTCAAAGAACTTAGGTCAGGCCTTAAAATGAATGCCAAGCCAGCAACTATATGAAACAAATGTATGACAAAGTCTATGTCGGTGACTTCTATAGAACTGACTTCTCTTTGTTATGTCTTAGCTCCTACTTGTTTTTGAGTGACACCAGTGTAATTAATTGCTGTTCATGATTCATAGTTATCACAGATACTGGGTTACACATGAATCAACAGTTAATAAAATTCGTAAGTCTTGCAAACCGGTCATAAATCTGAGAAGCTTTATTAGTTTTGCTTAATTTCCCCCTTTGTGAAATATGGATAACTTGAAAACCACTACTCATATTCATCTTTTTACTTTTTCTTATTTACTGAACTTTTATTGAGTATAATCAGAGAAACTTGCCATTTATTTGGCAAAAAGTACATCTTTATTACTGAACTACTTGTTCAGATGATTCAAATTTAGAACCAAAAGGGACCCTAGAATGATTCATATGTGTCAGGTAATATGTTGAGAGAAAAAAATTAATTTCAGTGTTCTAATTCTATATCTAAGTAAAGGAAGCCTAAAGATACACAGCCAGTGGTACAGAGCCCTGAAAACACAAGAACAAGATAGAAGGGAAATCAGGGAGATTCAAAGTATGAGGAGGATGTGACTGACTCTTGTTGGCTTCAAGATGTAGTGGGTAGTGTCAAAAGCAGGAGAAGAATATGAATTCTGAGAACAACTATTGATTTAGGGAAAAATCCCACCCTCCAGATGAGAACCACATCATTTGTTGACATTTTGATTTCAGCCATCTGAGACCTTGATCAACCATGGACTTTAGAACTATGAAAATGGAGATCATATATAGATTTTGTTATAAACAGCTCAGTTTGTGGTAATTTGTTGTGCAGCAAAAGTAAAGAAAAATCTGTTTATTCTGTAATTTCCACGGCATGACCCATGAGTAAACATTTTTTCTTGGTGTTTCCTTCTTTCTAAACTTGTAGACTGGGTCATCTAGAAACATACAAGAAAGAAACACTGCCTGAAAGATAATAAAATGCAGGTGCATAAAAGTAGAATGAACTTTGAAAAACTGCTTTTACATTTTGATTTAGTCATTTACTGGCTGTATGACCTTAAGCAAGCCTATTTTTATTTTCTCTAAGTCTTACATTTCATAGCTGACAACAAGAGAAAATAACCACTCTAGTTATCTCTTAGAGTTGTTGTGGAGATAAACAGAAAAAAAAGTCTTTATGAAGGCAAAATGCACATTATACCCAAACTGGAAAGCAGAATTCTAAATGGGGAGCTGGGAAGAGGAGTAGAAGAGCTAAATATGTCTTTTCTGCTATAATGTTTGCCAGAATCTTAACAGTAATAGTAGAATAGGATCCTCCCACTCCAGATAACTATATATACCATTTCTTATGAGAGTCTGATTCTAGCCTGAAAAAGTTGGGCCTGTCTTAGCCCACTTTCACTAATGAGAACCATATTCAGTAAACTGTTTTCTATTTTCAACATACTCTAAAGAATATGCAAAAGCTCTGTCTGATATCAAGGTCCACTTCTTCATTGCTAAGGAATAGTTGGAAGCCAGGTGAAATGTCTGCTGATCACATATAACCCCAATACTGTTTACTTATAACTCACACTCTTTGTTGTAGAAGATACTAGGATATGTTTTTTAAGGGTGTAAGCTCTGTATTTGTGAGTAGAAGTAAATTTCCTTATCCTGGCCCTTACAAGTCAACTATACCCTGGATAAGGAATTTATCTTTTTATAACCTAGAAAATGGGTATGATAGTAGCCCCTGAAATAGTCAGGATTTACACACACACACACAGGAATTCCTTATAATAAATCTCCTCTCTCTCTCTCTCTCTCTCTCTCTATATATATATATATATATATATATACATATATATACACACACACACACACACATATATACATAATAAATGTCTCTCTCTCTACACACACACACACACACACACACACACACACACACATGAATTGGCTTACACAACCGTGGGTGGCTAGGCAAGTATAACTTCTGTAGGGAAGAAAAGCTCTTAGGCACAGGCTATAACCGCTATTCAAAAGCAGAAATTCTTCACCAGGGCAGCCTCAGCTCTTCTATTAAGGCCTTTCTACTGATTGATTCAGGCCCAACAAAATTATCTAGAATAATCTTTTTAATTGAAAGTCAACTGTCTCATATCTACAAAATATGTTCATAGCAACACCTAGATAGTGTTTGGTTGAATAACGGAGGGCTGTAGACTAGACAAGGCGACAAATCAAAAGACCATCATAGCACCCAAACCACATGCTTGTTTGGGGCATAAAAGGGAATCTATGCAAATAAGGTGTGTGTGTGTGTGTGTGTGTGTGTGTGTGTGTGTGTATGGTGGGTGCCTCATATACTTTATTTGCTCAGAAAATGCTACCTATATATTGTCATTATTGCCTGTTATCAACTGAAAAGGGATCCATTTTTATAAACTACTACACCATTATGCCTTTCCAAACTAAGGTGTTTTTCTGAATTTTTATTTCTGAAACAATAAAATATAGCAGCATCTAACTGCTGTATTTTATTGTTTTATTTGCCAATTGGAGGAGCAATTCTAAACCACCTTTGATGAAAAAAGTAATTAGGACAACAATCCCTTATTTCCTTGGTACCATGACACTTCCATAATGATATCACCATCAAATACTTCTTGTGAAGTACTAAATTAGGATATATTGGTTTGAATATTTCATGTGCAAAATCATACAGACTTCAAAAGTAATCAATTAAGTGTTATGGATGGGCCAATAATTATGATTATATATTTTCATATGATTCTGAGCCCTTTATAACAAATTGTTAAATATGTTATTCCCATACTTGTTAGTTATCAGAGCTTTCCAGGTATTTTTGACACTTTGAGTGCTGTTATAGATTACATCATCTTTTCAGAATTGTCCAGTGTAGTAGTTATTTCTGGACAATTCCCCAAATCTAGTTATCAACTGTATTGCATCCCAAACTGTTCACCATTTTATTTTAAATACCAAGCCGTCATAGACAAATACATCTTTAAATCACAAAATTATAAAAGTATTCTTTGGAAAATAAAAGCTCAATTTTTAATTATTAAATTCACTAGACATTGCAACTGTTTCAATAAATATAAAAAAATGAGAAAAAAGAAAAAATATAAAATTTGTATGCTGTTTATTAAAAGAATCCATTGGGGAAATTAATATAGATAATTGCTATTGAACTTATAATTTTTGTCATTAGACATTACAATTTCAAAATAGATTATAGGCAAAATAGTGATTTTCATAGTAAACATCTGTTCTCACCATTTGAATGACTACCACATATAACAATATTTAAAATGTTTAACCTGACAAATATCCAAGTTGGATTGATGATTATGCTCAGTGGATGATCTATATCAAAATTGTTTCTATATTTTGTTTCAAGAAAAATCACACTAGAGAAACCAATCTCAAAGAGACAAGTGGATGGAAATGGAGTAAAAGATTTTAAAGCAATTTTAGCTTGCTCAGGATAGTTAAGTGTAACTATTATCCAAAATGCAAGTGATGCTGCTTTCTCAAAATACCTTCAATTCTTCACCAGTAGTCAGTTCTAAAATTTTAAATTATCTTTTCATGAAATAAATGGATTCCACATTTAATACACTTCTGTGTTAAAGCTGGTAAATAAATATCACACATGTATGCATGACTAACACCCAGCTCACTCTGCGTGCAACCGGAATGATCTATACCTTGTTCAATGAGATGAGTCCTATAATGAGACATTTAGAATGTGAGGATAATGTCAAATGCCTATAAACGTCGCTCAATACTCCTGATTTTATCTTTATCTTGTTGTGGAGTGGTAATAAATAGTTCATAAAGTGGTATTAGTGTGGGGCCACACCTTTCCATTAGCATTGCTTAATTCCACAATTTTGCTATATCATTTGTAGAAGACAGTGGAGATGATAAGCAGCCTAACTCCTTAGCTATATTTAAATAAATATTTTCAGATTTCTTAGGTTTGAATCAACATGTTTGCTGTTAAATAATTTGTATTATTGGGTTTTGTTTGCTTGTGTGTGTGTGTTTGTGTATGTGTGAGAGAGAGTGTGTGTTTGCTGTGTTCTTCTCAAAACCTGTATAAAATTATCAGTTTGTGACTTGTATATACAATTGATTTCTATTATCTTCATGTGTACAGAGCCAAAATATACCCTAACAACATGTAAAATTAAGAAACATATTATGTCATGTTTCAATTATTAGCTGTTTAAGGTTTTAGTAACACTTCCTGGTATCATTTGTACATTTAAATTAAGTCAAACCTGTATATTACATTCATCTATTTTTCACATATGTTGTTAAATCTTATTTTCATGTTTGTAGCAAAATATATTAGGTGACTCAATATTTTCATATATGAAAAATTTAATTATATCAAAATTAGTTAAGACTCAAAAGTGTATGGTATTTGAATACTGAATAATCAATTATCAAGGAATTAAAATGACTTCAAATAAATATAAAATCAAGGTGCTAAATTGAAACATTGAATTATAAGTAGTTATTTGCATTGTAAAACATCCCCAAAACACTATGATTGGAAGGGAATTTGTGTAGTGAGTTAAATAGTAGCCCCTAAAATAGATATGTCCACCTGTGATTTTATTTATTAATAAAGATGTTTGCTGATATAATTAAGGTAAGGATCTTGAGAAGAGGCCATTCTAAATTAGGTTAGTTTTTAAATACAATGAGTTTCCTTATAAGATACAAAAAAGGAGAAATTGAGACATAGTGAGAAAGATCATCTGAAGATGAAGCCAAGGATCGGAATGAGGCCTCTACAATGCCAGGAAAGAGAAAGGATTGTCTATAGTCACCAGAAGCAGAGGAGAAGCCCGGAATATTCCTCTGAGAACCTCCAGAAGGAATTAATTCATCAACATTTCAATTTTGGACTTTTGCCCTCATGAACTATGAGATTATTAAAATATCTATTATTTAAAGCCATGAAATATGTGATAATTTGTTACAGCAACCATAACAAACTAATACAATGTAATATATAGTATTACTAACCCTATATTTCCCCTCCCTGTATGCATACAAACTTTGTCATTTGACTTTTCACTAAACAGAGAGTCTCTTTCCTTGCCCCTTGATTTTGGGGTTGGCCATCTGACTTGTTTTGCTCATAGAATGAGGCAGATGTCACAGTGAACCATTTCTAAGTCCAGGCCTTCAGAGTCCTTGAATGTTTCTGCTTGTTTTCTTTTCTTTTCTTAAGTTAGTTAGGTCTGGAAAAAGCAGGTGCTTAGGCCAGCCCACTGGCCTGGAAGAATGATGAAAAACACATGGAATAGCATTGATATGGTCAAGCTCAGTCTCAAAGAGCTTGCTCCTAGCTAACGTGGAAACTAACAATAAAGTAATTGTAGTTTTATGTCACTATATTTCAATACAGTTTTTTTATACAGAAACTGTTTACTAATACAATAAGGGAATGTATTGCTTTTCAGAAAAAAAATATTTGTTAGGAACTATTCCAAGTTAATAGCTTATATATAATTTCCTATTTGGAGGAATTTTTAATTGCCTAGTATAAAAATGGCCAAGAAAAAAATGTCAATTCTTCTCCAGATTAGTGGGTCTTAGGTATCATATCATGTGATCTTTTAAAAATTAACATGAACTGGAATTGGTATTTTTAACATATCTGTCATATGTGCTTATGTCAAGGGCACGATGATGTTTCATGATGTTCAGAAAAATCTACATCTGGTCACATTACTCTCATATTCTAAATGGCTCTGTTCATAAAGTTAAATAGGTAAACTGTAAGCTCCCTGACAAGACTCATCATGGCCTGGTCTCTGCCCACTGACCTGGAACAGATGCCTTTGTGCCCTATATCATATCCCCTTGGCCCATCTCTGATCTCAGCTGCAGCAGCTAAGGACAGTTTATGTGAACACCAATTCATCTCATGATAGCAGCATCCAATTTCAAGTGGATACAGCAAGTCTTTCACTTGCTTTCCAACCCAGTGACTCTTCTCCTAACGTGGAAGTTGTTGCCAGGCTGGCAGGGCTTCTAGGTACATCCTTGAAATATGAGGGAGTTAATACCTCAGGACAACCTTAGTTCATAGGGATTGTATGCACGTAGGTAAATGCTGGAGCATCTCTTCCTGCCTGAAGATAATTCTTAGTGGTGTTATTTACCCTTCTCAGGAGGCCTGGTGAAATGGACCCCACTGTACAAGGGAGTAGCCTTGATAATTTAGTCATACATTACCTTTTCCTTCTTTCCTGTTATGCTTCCTGTCCTTTCACCTTTGTTTCCTGGGATCACATTCAAAGAAAGTGTCTGTGTCCAAGTCCCTGACTCAGTCTCTGCTTTAGAGAAAATCAAATAAAGACCTCCCCTCATTTTATCTCTCAAATCTCTTTTCCTTTTCCCTTCACTCATTTTTCACCATACTGAGCTTTAGTATATAGAGTTCCAAATAAGTTCTCTCATTCTCATGCCCTACTTTGCACATATTACTTATATGACTACCTGGAACACTGTCCCTAAAACCTTATCTTCTATACATATCTTATCTCATTCAGTTTTGCTTGCTCTTCAAGTTCTAGTGTAGCCACCACCCCTTCCATGATGTTTTCCTAAAGAAACCAAGTGTCCTTCCTTAAGTGCTACCATATGTGAATTCATATATCAATGCACTGATCACCTTGAACAATAAAGAAAACAATGTCTTACTCTTTTAGTCCCTACCAGCTGTTAAACTTATCACTATTTTGAGAAAGGGTAGGGAAATTTGCTCTGAAGTGCATCAAGCGGTAAGAACACCATATGTGTGATATTAGGAATCTTCTATTGAACAAACATTCACAGATATTTATCAGCATTGCACTCAGATACATTTGTTTCTTAAGCCATCTTTACTGACAGTTTTGTTTTTATCTTCATTTGCTATGACGGTGTCTAAACATAAAGTTATGTTACTGGATCAAACCTAGCAAGGTGAAAAATTTATTATTTCATTAATTAATTCATTCAACAAGTAGTTAAGTTAATTTTTTGTGTTAGGCACTTTAACAAGCATTGTTAAATAAGACATTGCCCATGCCATTAAAAGCCCAGTAGGGAAATTCAGGTGATGAAATAAGTCCAAGGATTTAGCTATATAAATGTTCCTTATAAGAAGAAGGGAAAGCTTTTGAGTCTAGACATAACTTAAGATAAGGCATAATAACGATGGTTCAGATTTATTGAGAGCTTAATCCTTTCACAGCACACAGCCAAAGGAATATCTCAAATGTTCACAACAACCCTTTGATCTAAATACAGTTATTATCCCCACTGTACCGAATAGAAATTTGTAGCAAAGACAAACTAAAGCAATGTGCCCAAAGTAGAGCAACACTAAGAGTTTAGGTGAGAATTCTAATCTAGGCTGGCTGGAACTATAATTCATGTGCTTGGAAACCATACTTCAGTTGTCTAGATATTATATAGGGAATTACCAAAGTGTTCAGGTGAAGGATAAATTAAGCATGATTTAATTCAGAAAGAAATTATGGGTAGATTAGTTGTTGATAATTGATACACTGGCACAATCATGTTTTTCTTTCAAAGTAGAGTTTTTTTCAAAGTAGGAGTCACAAAACTTGCCAAAGCAACTATTTTGAGTAAATTCACACATGCAATCTAGAATTTTTAAAGTGTTGTATCTCAGAAGAGTATTTTTAAAACTCACAAATGCCACGGCATGACATAGAGAAATATTATATATTCCCAAAGGAAATTCATTGTTTTAACAGAGGCTATTCATTTGATCTTTCTGATTTGCAGCTATAGTGAATGTTGAGGTACACTGCCTGATTTTCACTATTTTTCTTGCCTTCAGATAAAGAAAGCCACCTTGCCCAGGACTGTGCCTCCTACTAGGGGGCAGGCCATATGCAAAGATTGCTTGATGTGAAAATAGAAAGGCCAGGACTTCTTGCCTCAATATCTTTCCAGGGTCATCCCAGTTCCCAAGTTTTTTTTAGCACTGGTTGAGATCTTCCTTGTGACTGAATCCAAACTCAACTTCTCCCTCTGCCCAATTTTTCTTTTATGGCTCTCCTGTAGAAAATACTCTCTGATCACCTTTCTATGTATAAACCTCTTTATCAAGGTTTGAAACATGACTGTACCCTACTTATAAGCTAACAAGTTAATCTGCTTCTCTTTATGAATGCTGGAAAAAGATGCAAGACTTCTGGTTCAGAAGCAGATGGTGTTATCAATCATGGTACAGTAAGAAGCCTGAGAATAAAATGATCAGTTGTACCATTCACCTAAAGTCCAACAGTGGCAAAATGAAGGGCCCAGATAGATGTCTACACATATATACATTACCTGACAAAGGAGGAACAATACACTTGCAAAATATAACAAGAAGTGAGAAAGCCTGCCCTGTGTCATAGAGATATATTTTGCCATGCCTCAAGATTACTCACTGTATATATAATCCTGAGAAATGGCTTATATAGAGAGTAAATCAGGGCTGTACACTCTTGGAACATGTAGTAAGAACTTACAGGATCACTCAGGGTCAATGATAAAATTCCTTTCCCAGCACTCTGTATCAGAATTTGCTTCCCAGGGAAGCCAATCTATGATAACAATATTCACTGTAGAATCGACAAATCTACACAGTTTCTTGTTGTATATTTTATTATTTGCTATTCTCATCATCTATATATAGCTTATATAATAAACCTGATAAACTGGTAAGTATGTAGCTTAAATGCAGAAAACTGAAACTAGACCCCTCCTTATACTTTATACAAAAATTAACTCAAGATGGATTAAAGACTTAAACCTAAGACCTAAAACCATAAAAACTCTAGAAAAAATCCTAGGCAATACCATTCAGGACATAAGCATGGGCAAAGACCTCATGACTAAAACACAAAAAGCAGCGGCAACAAAAGCCTAAGTTGACAAATGGGATCTAGTTAAACTAAAGAGTGCAGCAAAAAAAAAAAAAAAAAAAAAGTATTATCAGAGTGAACAGGCAACCTACAAAATGGGAGAAATGTTTTGCAATCTATCCATCTGACAAAGGGCTAATATCCAGAATCCACACATAACTTAAACAAATTTACAAGAAAAAACACACACCCATCAAACAGTGGGCAAAGGATATGAACAGAGACTTCTCAAAAGAAGACATTTATGCAGCCAACAAACATATGAAAAAAACCTTATCATCACTGGTTGTCAGAGAAATGCAAATCAAAACCACAATGAGATACCATCTCACAACAGTTACAATGTCAATCATCAAAAAATCAGGAAACAACAGATGCTGGAGAGGATGTGGAGAAATAGGAACACTTTTACACTGTTGGTGGGAGTGTAAATTAGTTCAACCATTGCGGAACACTGTGTGGCAATTTCTCAAGGAGCTAGAACTAGAAATAGCATTTGACCCAGCAATCACATTACTGAGTATGTAACAAAACAATTATAAATCATTTTAAAATAAAGACACATGAACCTGTATGTTTATTGCAGTACCGTTCACAACAGCAAAGACTTGGAACCAGCCCAAATGCCCATCAATAACAGATTAAAGAAAATGTGGCACACATATACCATGGAATACTATACAGCCATAAAAAGGATGAGTTCCTGTCCTTTGCAGGGACGTGTATGAAGAAAGAAACTATAATTCACAGCAAAATAACACAGGAACATAAAAACCAAATACCACATGTTCTCACTCATAAGCCGGGGGTTAAACAACTAGAACACATGGACACAGTGAGGGGAACATCACACCCCAGGGCCTGTGGGAAAGTAGGGGGCTAGGGAGGGATAGCATTAGGAGAAATACCTAATGTATATAACAGTTTGATGGGTGCAGCAAACCACCATGGAACATGTATACCTATGTAACAAACCTGCACACTCTGCCTACGTATCCCAGAACTTATAGTTTTAAAAAAGATAATAGTCTGACATCTAAATGATGATGTTGAGGAGAAAGTTGGAGAAAAGGGATTAGAAGCTGGCTGAGAGTTCAGAAGTAGAGATTTATACTAAAGACTGATTATTATTGATCTTGTATTTTAAAAAATGAGAGAGAAACAAGAATAGGTTTGCTTTTTGTAGAAGGAAAAAGGAAAGAAGAAAATCCCCAGAAGGAAAGATGGAGGCAGAATGAAAAACACAACATTTTAAAGCCTTTGAACTTAAAAGTAAAAAATTCAAGAAGAAACTCTGATCAGTAATGTAAAGAGACAAAAAATATCTACAACATATTTGCAAAAAAAAGATTTATTTTTCACCTGTCAATTCTGTAAAGTGTATAATATTAGGAAAAAATGGTGGAGATTGTAGCAAGTTTGTGTAAAATAACAGAAAACTCAATAAAGAAAAATAAAAATTTTATTATAAAATAAAAAGAAGAAGTAAGGCTATAGGTATAGGGGCTTTGATTACCGTTATAAGTAAAATTTCAATGCCGCAAAAGAAATAGCACTCGAAGATATGTCCTCTCAGCAATGCAGTTTACTTCTATAGAAGGGTGTGGGGTACACAGACAGAGTGATGATGGCTGTGGCGCCCTTGGACAAGGGGAGAAGGGGTACTTATGTCTGACAGGGTTCATCCCTACTGCTGTGTCATCCCCTATTGCCTAGGGTTAGACCACACAAACTAGACTAATCTCGATTGACTATTTTAAAAAAGAGCAGGGGTCAGAGCTGGAGTGGCAGGGTGGGTGTTCTGGTGGGAAGGATGGTTATGGGCGTGTCAGAGTAGGTAGCCAGGGTGATCAAGTGACAGGGATAAGTCAGGATGAAGTGTGGAGCAGATGTGAACTACTGATGAACTGGTGGAGAAAGTTGTTTACTGGAATTGCAAGGAAGTTAAACTTTAAAAGAGAGATTTAAAGAGTAAAAGAGCTGAACATACTGACATACTGATTCTTTGAAGAGAAATTTGGGGATTACTATAACAATTACATATGCATACGTAGGTAACAAATAACAGCATCACTTGAAATAAGTTTAACAGTCCTTTCTCTAAAAGATAAATTGGATTTACTTTTATTTGTCCTCTTATGAATATTAGAGGGTATCTACTGCTTATATCATTCATGGATTTAGTGTATAACCTATTTTTACTCTGATCATGAGTATATAGTTAAAGAAAATTCGATCACAATTTCTTTATCCTGTTTTAGACCTTCTTATTTTTGTTTTTGTAAACGATTTTAACATTATATATGAGTGTAGGTATATTAAATTGACTATATATAAAACCAATCTGGATATTGACTTGATTAACTTTTCTTAATAGAAACAGGATTTTCAAAGCACTAACATGATTTTTTTAAAATACGCTACAGCCTACATAGTTTAATTTTTACAATTACTAAAATGTGTGCAACCCTCATTATATTTTTGTCAATCTTGTATTCCTCACTTTGAAATGTACCACATCCCATCTGTTGGTCGACTGCAACACTCCAACAATTTTCCTCAACCTTCTCAGCAAGATTTCCTTCAAATGCATGTATTGATACAAGACTGCCAAATTACTTCACTGATTTTTCTTCTTTTCTAGTGAAACAACATCTTGATTCTGTGAACTTGCCCCACTTTAAGTTGCTTATCCAGAACAAAATGTATCCTTTTCTGGGCCATAATCTTTACATCTTTTTTAAATCTCGAGACAAAATTATGTAGTAAAGATGCAAGATCTATCTTTAAGCATTTTTTGAAGGGTTGACCCTGGGAGATTTTATTACTTTATCCCTGAATCTCAGTTGCCTCATCTGTAAGACAACAAGAATAATAGCACCCATTTCATAACTATGAAGATTAAATGCATTAATGCAAGGAAAACACTTTAGCATGTGCCTAGCACATGCTACACACTCAACAAATGTTAGTTATACATGCTGATGTCTCAAACAGAGATGCAATGCTTAAAACAGAAAATAGATTTTAGCCACTCACATGTTCTCTTGGCTCCTGAAACATGAGCTGCCCCTGCCCTAGTTCTTTGAGCCCATCACGATAGCCGTCCTTGTCCTTCATCTCCAAATGAGTTTGATTTGAGACAACTGCCAGCTGGCTTTCATCTCCACAAATGAATAATAAAAGCAATTCTGGCTGTTTTAGGGAACAAAACACTATAGAGTTTAATTTTCCAACTTGATTGATTTACAAGGATTCCTGTCAATGTAAAATATTCTGTTTGGGGCAGGGAAGAAACCAAGGCCAGCTCCTCAGTTGTATTTCCAGCCCAGTGTTTGGTTTCTGTCTTGCTGCAGGCTCTGCTGCAGGCTTTTGGCTGCCTTCTCGCTGAGGGCAATGTTGGGCCTCAAAATCATGCTGGGGGAGCAGATAAATGGAGAAGACAGATTCTCAAAGCCACTCGTAAGTCTGAGAAATTTCAGTTTCTGTTCTTTGTTCTCAAAACCAGCAGTATCTTGCTGGCCAAATTGGGTTCCTGTCAACTTGCCAGTTTCAGAAGCATCTGCATTGTCCTCTTCGTGATGGGTGTCTTCTTATGAGGCCTTGCATCTCACCTGGTCTGTGTGTGTCTTACCCATGTAGCCTCTTTTCCAACACTACCGCTAAATCTGTGTCTAGTTCCTCCTTCCAAGGGTTTCCTTCTACCCCACTTTTCCACTTCTTTTTCTTCCTTTTCAGAGCCAGCTGCTCAATGATTGGTTGCTCTACCTTTTTCCTGAATTTCATTTTCTTCTTCACTGGGACTTTAGGGCCATCACCTGCTGGGATACATTCTGGAGCCTCAATTTTGACAAGTTTCTTTTTACTTCAATTCCTAGGGCTGTTTTCCATTGACTCAGAGGGCTTGGGGTGGCCTAGGAGGGTGTCTCCCTCTCGCTGGATTTTTTATTTTCTTCTTCGTCTTCCTGCTGTGCTTGGCTTCCTGGCTTCCATTTCTTCCTGAGGCTGCCTGGATATTGACTTGATTAATTTTTCTAAATAGAAACAGGATTTTCAAAACACTAACATGATTTTCCCCTCACTAGCATCCTTCTCCCCCTCACAGCAAGTTTACACAGCATTCCCAACGTCATAGAACCAGACTGAGAAGGCTGTGGAGTCCTGGGTCCCCATTTTTTTTTCTTCTTCTTCTTCTCCTTTTTGTGTTTTTTGAGATTCTTGCTAGCTCTGGTCTCCTCACCACCCTGTCTGGGCCATGGGGAACTTGATAATTCAGAGCCATGGGATATGAACAGAGGTGACTCTCCCTTCTTTTACTTCTCCCTGCCAAGGAACTCTGAGTGACCAAGGGACTGCTTCCCGGATCTGGGTGACTTCTCTGTCTGTCTGATATGCAACGTGGTCACAGGTTTTAGGTGGTTTCTTGAAAAGGGGGATGAGTTTTGTTGTTGTTGTTGTTGTTGTTGTTGTTTTCTTAATTAGAGGCATTTCAGGTGTCTGCCCTTGGACCACATTCATAGAGGGAATGTGAGTCTTAAAGGAGAAACATTAGCAAAATAATTGTCATTGTTTAAAATTTGGTATTGAGTCTCTGGTTCTTGGGCCACTTTCTTCTTCTTCTTTTTATATGGGAGCCCAAGGCTCAGGTCTGCTTTGTGGGCCCTGGGGTCCTGGTGATCATCCTGGCAGGACAGACTTCCCCACCTCCATGTGAGAGCCATGTCTTTCAGCATTTGAAGGACTACCAGATGGACAAAGGCATAAATTTTTTCAAAGGGTAGAACCCAGACAAATCCATGGAAGTTGCTACAATTTGGCTCAGAATAAGAAGCTTTGTAACAATGGAACAAATAGCCTCCAGAGAGAATGAGTTCTCTTCCAGTGAAGCTGAATGATCATTTGTCAAGCATTTTCTAGAAGAAACCCCTGTACAAAGCAAGAAGTGTATCTGAGTAATAAAATATGCAATTCGAAAATCCCTTTAGAAATCATCTCCTACCATTATATGTAAAGTGCACAATATCATTTAACTTAATAATCCCTGAATCTAACTGATTATCAAAATCATCTGCAAAGCTGTATGTTTAGATGGGAAGTGAGGGGTTAGCGGACAAGTTACAGACTCACCCTAAGGCTACTCAATTGGAATCTCTGCTCATGGAGCATGGAAATGTGATTCTGATGATACACTAAATTTTGGAACCATTGATATCGCCAGGATTGAATCAAGGTCACCAGATTTCTAGTCATAGTCACATGTTTGTTTAACCACATGGTGTTTCTTAAGTTCTTTTTTGCATAAAATCTACGAGCTTTTTAAAAACAGTATTTCTCTAGTCAGCAAAATGTATGATCTACTCAGTTTTATTTTAAATTAGATCAACTTAGGTTGTCCACTTAGGTTTCTTTCACTTTTAATTAACATCTAAGAGATATTATCTAGAGGCTGTAAATATTCAAAATTAATAAAATTTAGCCTTGTGTAGGGCCGGAGAGTGAGGCCAAAAAACTACACTTAATGTAAACAAATGAATCAATGTAATAAAATTGAATCCAAGCAGACTTTAATTTAAGAGCTAACAGACACAGGAAAGTAGATTACTGATGTATGTCTACGTTTTGCCAGCTTCCAGATTTCACTTGGTTTTTCCTTTAATACATAGCTGCTGATTTATTCTCCTTTCTAAGACTTGGTGTTGGCTTATAAGTGATATCTTTTGCCAGTAGTGCCTGCTTGTCTATTTGTCCATGAACTCCTTGAGGAGAAAGATTCTAGTTTGTGAGAGCCTTGTTTGAAAGCTCATGCTAGCAACTGTATAAAATATGACACAATGAGTTTGACAATGTTGCTTTCAGACAAAGTTTTAAAAACTACATTCTAGATACAAAATTCCTCTATGTTGTATATGCTTCACAAAATATTTGAAAATCATTTCATAATGAAGTTTCCAATGAAATGTGTCATTTGATACTATGTCTTTCATACAAACTTTTCTTTTAAAGCTATACCTTCTCATCCTGATTATATTCAGTTAGTTTATTTATCAAGTGCATACGATTATATCAATACTTTACATGCTTGGTAACTTTAGAAAGCTAGACAGTTCTTCGAATTTCAGTTTCCTCATCTGTAAAATGACTGGATTTCATTTTAAATTTATATACTACTCGATTTATGTACTACCGCTTCACTCACAAACTTCACCACTTGCTCTCTGATTGTCAGTTTTTACAGTGTCAAAAAGAGCCATTTATGCATTTTCATGATGCCTGTCAGTCCTTAAGGAACTGCAAATGGTGTAAAAAAAATTATTGTTCACTAGGTAAGTTGAAATAGCAGTTCTTAACATTATTATTAGATTCTTTCATTGAGCTACAATAGTCAACAGAAACAAGTTTCAATAATAGACATGACTGTATAGCGGAAGTAGTTTTAGTTATTTCACTTAAGAAGAGCAATGGTATTATTTCTGTTGTCAGTTTATATATGTGAGATTTTTTTTAATGTTAGAGATAAGAGAAGTATGAGTGCTTTCCATGAGTTAAAATAAAATTAATCTATAATAAATTAGAGCAGACATATGCAAAGTCAGCTCAGAAACACAACAGTTCTGAGTACAGTTTGCGTATAGTAACATTCAAACAAAGAAATAAGTCAGAAAGGGGTGTAATCAGTCATCCAGTGATTATTTATCATCGATGGATGAGTAAAATAGTGATTTCCGGAGAGAGGGAGCTGAAATCAGGAAGTCACACTGGGCGGCTGGGAAGGACCTCATAACTGGAGAGAGAGGGAGCCGAAAGTGGGGAGACTCACGGTGCAGCCAGGTGGGTCCCTCCCCTCCCCCACAAACCCCAGAGGACTGAAGCACTAACTAGCAGGTTACGCAGCCAGTGCCTCAGTCTGAGCTGAACCCTGAATGATCCAGTTTTGTGGAGGAAGGGCACAACCCACCATTAAGGAGCTGGGACTAGGCTTCATGTTTTTAACAAAAACACAGGAAGCCTACGTAGCAATGGGACGGTGTTCTTGACAACCCAGCAGCCCCTCCAGCTCTGTGGAAAAGGCAGGACTAACCTCCCAGCATAAACAAAAAAGGCACAGGAAACCTACCTAGCAACCTGAAGGAGTCCCTAGAAACCCAGTAGATGCCTCTACAGGCAAACAAGCAACCTTATCAAGCAGCTCCCTGAGATCAGAGCTAGATAACACAAAGATGGGAAAAAAAAATAGTGCAAAAAACATGAAACCATCAAAGACCAGAACGCCTCTTCTCCTTCAAGGGATCACAACTCCTCACCAACACAGAAACACAACATGACCAAGAAAGAGTGCAACAAATTGACAGAAACAAGCTTTGAAAAGACAAACTTCTCTGAGCTAAAGAAAGACGTTCTAACCCAATGCAAAGAAACTAAAAACCTTGAAAACAGATTAGACAAAATGCTAACTAGAATAACCAGCTTAGAGGAGAACATAAACAATTTGATGGAGCTGAAAAGCACAGCACGAGAACTATGTGAAGCAAACACAAGTTTTAATAGCCGAATTGATTAAGCAGAAGAAAGGATATCAGAGATTGAAGATCAACTCAATGAAATAAAAAGAGAAGGCAAAACAAGAGAAAAAAGAGTAAAAAGAAATGAACAAAGCCTCCAAGAAATATGGGATTATGTGAAAAGACCTAATCTACACTTGACTGATGTACCTGAATGTGACGGGGAGAATGAAACCAAGCTGGAAAACATGCTGCAGGATATTTTCCAGGAGAACTTCCCCAGCCTAGCAAGGCAGTCCAACATTCAAATCCAGGAAATACAGACTCCAAAGAGATATTCCTCAAGAAGAATAACCTCAAGGCATATAATCGTCAGATTCACCAGGGTTGAAATGAAGGAAGAAAATGCTAAGGGCAGCCAGAGAGAAAGGTCAGGTCACCCACAAAGGGAAGCCCATCAGACTCACATCGGATCTCTAGGCAGAAACCCTACAAGCCAGAAGAGAGTGGAGGCCAATATTCAACATATCTAAAGAAAAAACTTGCAACCCAGAATCTCATATCTAGCCAAACTAAGCTTCAAAAGTGAAGAAGAAATAAAATCCTTTATGGACAAGCAATTACTGAGAGATTTTGTCACCATCAGACCTCCCTAACAAGAGCTCCTGAAAGAAACACTAAACATGGAAAGGAACAAGCACCAGCCACTGCAAAAGTATGCCAAATAGCAAAAACCAAAAATGCAATGAAGAAACTGAGTCAATTAATGGGCAAGAAAACCAGCCAGTCACAAAATGGCAAGATCAAATTCACACATAACTGAATATAAATGGCCTAAAAGCCCCAGTCAAAAGACACAGACTGGCAAACTGGATAAAAAGTCAAGACCTATCAGTGTGCTGTTTCAGGAAACCCATCTCATGTACAAAGATACACAGACTTAAAATAAAGGGATGGAAGAAGATTTACCAAGCAAATGGAGAACACAAAAAAGCAGGAGTTGCAATCCTAGTCTCTGATGAAATGGACTTCAAACCAACAAAGATCAAAAGAGACAAAGAAGGGCATTACATAATGGTAAAAGGATCAATGCAACAAGAAGAGCTAACTATCCTAAATATATATGCACCCAACACAGGAACACCCAGATACATAAAGCAAGTTCTTAATGACCTA